>JAOTOM010004200.1:0-239568 GCA_034440615.1 Ashinkailepas kermadecensis
AATCTCAAAATATCGTGGGCGCCAAATGACCCTGTAGTCGGCGCGCCCTTAAACCCAAATAATCAATCAACTCTCTAAATTTCCAACCAATTTTGTTTCTCAAATTTCAAAATGAAAACCTAACATAAGATAGCCTGAAATTTGTCCTACAAAAAGTATTTTTTTCAAACTTATTACACAAGCCTAACCTAACATAACTTAACCAAACCTTACCCCTTCTTTGTATGCTTCATGGAGGTAAAATAGGTAAATTTGTGCTTTAAGGTGTTTTATGAATTCTTGGAATTTATCATTCCAATGCAATGTCTATCAAAGTGACTACGATGGTGGGATCACTATTTTTTTTGTGCAAATGCTTACTTTTCCGATTGTGAGCAAAATAACACCAAGAACATAAAAAGAAATGTTAAAAAAAAAAAAAAAAATGCAACATAACCTAACCTAACCTTCCATTGGAGAAAGGCATTTTTGGGGGAAAAATTCAAAGAAATTTGTTTTCTGAAAATGTCCTAAATTAAAAACCAAACCTAACCTAACCTAACATTAGCTGCTTTTGAAGAAAAAAACAATGTTCTTTTTTTATTATTAAAAGAATCCAAAAAATTTCAACCTTAAAAAACTGAACTATCCTAACCTAACCAAATCTAACCCATTTGCTTGCTTTATGGAGGAAAATGTGTATAAAAAGCTTGTCTTGTTGCCACCTTAAAGCATAATAATACCAGTAAAATGTGTATAAAACTTGCCTTGTTGCTAGTTTAAACTGCAATAATACCCAAATTTCTCAGCTATGCTGTGGACAAATCTTGCCAAGATACTTGGCACTGCCACTAACAGCATCATAAAGAATTTCTGGCCTTGTTGGATTTTTTTTTGAGTACCTTGTTTATGAAGGTGACTAAGATGATTGGACCACTTGTTTCCTGCGCAAATTCTTACTTTTCAGGTTGTGAGCAAAATAATGCCAAAAAAGCTTTGAGTTAGGCAACATAGCATAAAATGATCGGAGGGTGTTTTATTCTTCATTCCAGGAAACATCCACTGAATTTTGGAAAATGGGTACACTTCATTATTTGTAAAATGTATACACTCCATTACGTAGTGTTTCAAGGGTATACGCCATATCTTGGCAAACCAAAAAATTATACCCTCCATTACTTAGTACTTCTCAAGGTTATAAACTCCATATTTTGGCAAGCCCAAAAATTATACACTCTGAGTCCAAGACTGGTAAGTGAAAATCCAACACTGGACCTGGCCCATTCCACGACAAATCCACAAGTGAAAGGGCCAAAATAACACCCAATAATTTATATTTTGATGAAAATATTTATATGGGGTTATCTGATGCGCCGAATCCAGATGTGCCATTTTTAGAAAGATCACGTCAACGGCCAAGGAGTTATAGCCTCGGTTATAGCCAAAAGTATATATCGGTGAACTCACAATGCACCACTGCATCTTTTGGCTATTTCGAAATTTTCGTTTACGGGATATTTGAAATCGTGACATCGTGACCTATTTTACCTTTCGGGACAGTCACAATGCGATTTGAAAAAGTGCAGAAATGAAGTTCGATGTCTTATCTTTCAAAGCAAAAGTAAAAAAAATATGGTTTTGCTCCTAAAACTCTACATATTCGTTCAAAATTAGGCATGCATAGTTGTTTTTGCGCTAGTTTACCGTGCCCTGTATACATATGTATTTATAACGGCATATTACTGAAATACAAGGCTGTTGACGTTCGAGGCGTTGGTGGGATGATAATGTTAGTCCCCTGATCTTGAATATTGTGTTGCACAGGTGTTTTAACTCGTGAGGTAAAGGGTTAAACAAAATGGCAGAAATGTCTCCAAGTTGTGGTAGTAATGATTTATGAGTTAAAAACCTTACCATGAATTACAAGGAGAGAGAAGCATCCACGATATAGCAATCACATTCCGATATCAGAGAAACCATTCGCAAAACCATTTATTGCCTCGCGAAAATAAAAATCTGCCAATGTAGTGAAATATCAGGAAGGCCACAAACAGGGGGTGGCACCGTACTTCGGTGCCCAATGCCCACTGTTCACTCTCGCTGAACGTGCACCTGTGAAGCCGGGAAATTTCGGAGGGTGTCGGACGCAGTCAAGGTAAAAGTAAAGCTATTTTATGAGTCGGACCAGATCAGCCGGATGTGTCTCAACAAGACCGACCGTGTCACAGTTCGACAGGTTGATGAAACCCAAAGTAGAGTTCAGAAAAGGCTTGCTTTGGGAAATTTGTGTGAGATATATGATCTATAGAAGCAGAACTCTGAACACCCTCGCACCGGCTTCTTAACCTGTGCTGTCCTTCGTCCGAAGCATTACGTATTGGCAGACAGCAGTGGGACGTACTCGGTGTGCATGTGCACTTATCATCAAAACCCAAAACTGCTCATATCCGCTCCCGGCCTTCCCGGTCTCAAATACCGTAACCTTTTCGATCACGCTGTATGTGGCACGACAAACTGTGATTGCATGATGCACAACTGTGAGGACTGCCCTGGTGAAGCGGGGTGATGAACTTTCTGAGGATTATATTATAAAGACATAAAGGCATAAAAGATCAGTGCAACTGTGAGCCACAAGGGCCCTTCTTGGTTGCAATCTGGACACTGAACCAATTGCCCACCAAATCCGTCGATCAGCCCTCCATGGAATACCGAAAAGCAAGCCCTCTTTTCTTATAATGAGTGTCTATGCTGTTTTTAGGGATGTTCAGTGTGCTGCTACTGACAATGGTTTCTGGCAGCTGGTTTCAATGTTCTAACTACCCTGTTGGTGAAGAAAGACTGTCTTAATCTTGTCCTGTTGTGATTAACTTTAATTTTGAATTGATGACCTCTAATTGCATCATTTCTGTTAAATTCAAACATTTCCCTGATATATCCCTGTTCCTGACCATGAACAAATTTAAAGACTTCGATGAGATCTCCTCTCAGCCTTCTATATCTAAGTGAAAACATATTCAATTTCTTCAATCTTTCCTCATATGCCAGGTTGCTTATACCATTAACCATTTTTTGTTGCCCTCCTTTGTACTCTCTCTAAAAGCCAACAATCTTTTTCGTAACTAGGGGACCAAGCTTGGACACAGTATTCCAAATGTGGCCTGACATATGCACAGTAAAGCTTCCTGATGACTTCCTCACTTTTGTATGATACGTTCCTATTTATTGCCGCAAGCATTCTTAGTGCCTTCTTCCTGGCTTCTTTGGTCTGTTAGTTAGTTAGTTAGTTATTTTGGCTTTAGGGCGCTTCGACCAGAGTTGATCATGTTCTGATGCCCCCAATTTTGTGTTCAAAATAACACCTAAGTCCTTCCCCTGCTGAGTCACAGATAGTACTTGGCCACCCATCAAGTACGGAGCCTTCATATGCTGCCTACATGCATGATTTTGCACTTATCAAAATACATTTCATTTGCAATTTTTCGGACCACTTCACAAGCTCGTTTAAGTCTTTCTGCAGCAAGACCAGCTCATTGTGTACTGTTATTGCCCTAAAGACCTTCAAATCATCCGAAATTTCAAAACCTTATTGCTTAGGTCACTTTCAATGTTATTTACAAATATAATGAACAATAGTGGCCCCAGTACTGATACCTGGGGGACTCCACTAAGAACATTTTGCCATGATGACTTTGTACCATTTAGCATCAGATAGCATGCTGTCTATTGAAAGTCACAACTCTATCCATTTTAGGATGCTACCTGCAATACCATGACCATGAAGCTGCATCATTAACCGTTTATGGGGTACCTTGTCAAAGACCTTACTAAAGTCAAGATATGTTACATCAACCTGATTTCCCTGATCAAATTGCTATGTAGCAAAATTCAAAAAGTCCAAGAGATTTGTGAGACACGATCGCCCTTTTCCAAACCCATGTTGAGTATCTTGAATCAATCTGTTTCCTTCCAGAAAACTAACTATTCTACCCTTGATAATTGATTCGAGTACCTTGCGGACTAGGGATGTGAGGCTTACTGGCCTATAGTTTTCAACTTTCCATCGTTCTCCTTTCTTGAAAATGGAAAGTACATTTTCCCTTTTCCAATCTGTTGGAATTTCATTTTCTGAAACTGATCTACGAAATATTATACTAAGTGGAATTGCCAGTTCCTTTTCAGCTTCTCGCAATACCCTAGCATAAATTCCATCAGGTCCTGCTGCCTTGTTGGGCTTTATTTTCCTGGTATAATTGAAAACAACATTACTATTAATGAAATCAACATCGTTTATCTGATCACCTGTCACTGAACTGTGGTGTACGGTTGGCAGATGTCACATCTTCCAATGTAAACAATGATTTAAACTGCTTGCTCAGCTCCTCAACCATCTCACCATCCTCACTCAACATAGTCCCATTTACTTCCAGTGGACCAATTGTGCTTGAAACTTTACTTAGCTTGTAAAAACTAAAGAACTTTTTACTGTCCCCATTACAGTTCCTAGCCAAATCCAATTCTTTTGCTCGCTTTGCTGCTCTGGTTTTCTGCTTCACAGCGCCTCTAGCTTTTTGATACGACTTAAGATTTACGATATTTGAAGCTTCCTTAAATACTCTAAATGCATCTTTCTTAGCCTTAATTGCTTTTATCAAATCTGGCGTAAGCCATGCTGGCTTTCCTACCCTTCTTTTACGCCTTTGCTTTTGGGGACATGGCTAATCTGAATTTCCCTCAACTAAGATTTGAATGTTTCCCACATTTCACAGGCATTTAAATTGGAGAATTCTTCTTCCCATTCTATGGCACTTAAAACCGCTCTCATGCAGTCAAAGTCTGCCCTGTTAAAATTTGGAACCTTTGCCAAATTATCCTTGTGTGTACTTATGAAATTATATATAATAATACCAAATTACCCTTGCCCTCTACTTGTGCCTTGAATCTCACTATGTTATGTCTACTTCTTCCCAAAGTTTCTCCTACAGTCAAGTCTTGAACTAAATCACTTAAATCTGAGAAGACAAGGTCCAAGAATGAGCCCTGCCTAGTTGGTTCCGTTACAAACTGGTGTAAGAACAGGTCCTCTTCAAGGCATTTCCTAAACAGTTTACATGATGGGGAGCCAACACCAACACTTTCATATCCTTTTAGATTAAAGTCACCAAGAATAAGGCATTTCCTCCGAAAGATTCTACTAATTTCCTCGCAAATCACCTTATCGAGCTCCAGTTGCTGAGAATGTGGCAAGGTTCCTGATCAGTACAAAGCTCCTATCCTCAGTTTATTGCTGTTGCCTTTTCCCACAGCAACATCAAGCCAAATGGACTCCACAGACACATTTTTTACCCCATCTACTACTTTTTGAGAACTGAATAAGCTATTCACATAGAGCATTACACCACCCCCTTTCACTGCTGGACCCCTATTGCATGAAAACATATTGTATCCCTGGATCTTATAGTCCTGCAAGTTATCCCCAAAATACCCCTCACTGACCCATGCCTCAGTAATGCAAACAAAATATGGTTCCTTCTTCTCAGCAACATAACACTTGAACTCATCAAATTTGGATCGAATACTTTGAGCATTAAGTATCATACACTTCCATCTTACACATATGTTCCATAACCAGCTTTGGCTTTTTCATGCTGAGTAGCTCTTTCATATCTGGATGAGCTACCACTCTGCCCCCTTGAAATACTGCTATCCCTATTTGCTGACTGTGAGGCTCTATTGCCTAGGCTGTCACTATTGGCATATCCCTAAGATGGCAATGCCACTTCTTCCCTCCCCACCCCATTGTCTAGTTTCCCTGAAGGAAATGCTCGCATACTTTGCTTTACACATGCAACTTGGAGGTGCCTGCACTTCTCCCTTCTCGGAGAAGTGCAGGCCATCCCTCTGATCGAGGTCCCATGAGCCATACAACCTGCACCACTTGTCAATGAAGGTCAAACCTAACTCATTGCAGAGCCTACCTACCCTGGCATTGGCTGCCAGTGCCCTAGAGCTCCACTCAGGGGAGACTCCAGCCCTAGGCAGAATAGCAGTCACAATGACTCTGCTATTGCCTTGCTTCAGGGTGGCCAGAAGGGCCCTGTAGTACTGCAGCAGCTTCTCACTCCTAGCAGGACCTATGTTATTTACTCCTATCTGCGTTATAACTGCACTAAACTAGTGCTCACTGGTGGCCTTTGCCGCCACTGGCACCAGGTCTTTGACCTTGGCACCAGGCCTGGTGATGCACCTCCTGCCTCTCCGACCTTTACAGAGCACCCTATCTAAATGGTTTGGTTTGGTTATTGGTTTTACGACACGTCGACCGTTGAGTCATATAGCGTCGCCAATCTCTCACGCCGATTGGTCGCGGGCGAAGAGTAGCGGCAGGTGAGATTCGAACCCACAATCTTTCGATTGTGAGACGAGCATCTTACCCCTAGACCACTCGTCCCCCTACCCTATCTAAATGCCGCACACGAGAGTCGCCTACGACCAGCACTGTCTCCTTGCTATTATCCTGGGGGCAGTCCTCCAATGCCTGGAACCTATTTGATGTTGCTATGCCTGCCTGCTGAGCTGCTCGACTAGGTTGTCTCCCACTCCTACCACTTGCCACCTGCCACTCACTGACCCCTTGCTTAGGCTCGCGCCTCCAAATCCTTCACGCACTGACTTTAAACCACTGCCCCTCCTGTGAGCTACAACTAGAAATCTTCTGTTCACTAGGAACACTTTCCTCTACAGATATCCCTGTCACCTCCACAGCAGGGGAAGCCTCAGTTACCTGGTGGCCTGTGACCACCTGGGCATAGGATGCCCCTGCTACACTGACCCCTACGTGTTGCCTTTTCTTGCCTACCCTGTGCAACAAGGGCAGCCTTGAGCTTGGAAAGCTCTGCCTTATCCTCTTTATCCTCGCGAACAAATCAGGAGAAGAGTGAAGGTGATTTAGCCCCAGATGATGACATTGATGATGAGATTAGGTACAAACAGTGGATGAGCACGCATCGTTGTACACTCGCAGAAATAGTCTGCATGCAAGAGCAAGCCTGTGTTATTTGAGCCAGCAAACCGTGAAGTTGACCAGACAACACTTTGTGGCTGACAAATAAGGTCAGCACTTCACCTTCGAAAAGGCTACTGCCAAGGAGGACGAAGTGATGTCTAGTACGATTTCGCTGAAAATTATTAAATTGTGGTGCAGGATGCAGCTGAAGGCTTCAAATGGGATTCGTCCCAGTGTACGGTACACCCGTTTGTAGTGTACTGGCGTGAGGACGAGGTACTGTACCATCTACTGCTCTATATCTGACGGCACAAAGTACAACACTGGCATGATGCATGCGTTCCTGCAACGGATTATCCCATACATTCGGACCGCAGTACCTGACATCACAAAATATTTATTTCACAGACGCAGTATACGAATAAGCATGACTTCGTCAATGTGTGTCACCATCAGACAGATTTTGGAGTATCCTGTGAGTGGCATTTTTGTCACATCTCATGGCAAGGGCGCTTGCGACGGCATCCGGGGCACAGCCAAGCGCACCGCGGCTCAAGAGAGCCTCAAGCGCCCGCTTCACAACCAGATACTGACGGCGGAGGGCACGTTTAAGTATCTGTCGCACAAGCTAGCCAGCTGCATCAAATTCATATGTATATCAAAGCAGGAGGCAATGGACGTCACGACCCATCTCACCGAGCGCTTATCGAAAGCCATCACAGTGGTTGGTTATTGGTTTTACGACACGTCGACCGTTGAGTCATGTAGCGTCGCCAATCTCTCACGCCGATTGGTCGCGGGCGAAGAGTAGCGACAGGTGAGACTCGAACCCACAACCTTTCGATTGTGAGACGAGCATCTTACCCCTAGACCACTCGTCCCAAGCCATCACAGTGAAGGGAACACAGGGGTACCACAAGTTCGCATCAGTGACCCACAGCACCGTAATAGTTCATGAACTGCTTACCGATGCGGGGCGTGTGTTAATGGTAGTTGGGTGAAGTGAGACGTGTTAGTGTGTGCGCTTATACAGATTGTGTTGATTGATATTATCGCAGTGACAGATCATCAGTCTGAACTGCGAATCTGACAATGTATGGGATGATCTGCAGATCTGTAGATCATTACATTGCATTGCATTATAATACTGCACTGCAACACATTATTGTATTGCACTGCATTGTGTAATTATGTTACATATTTTATTACACCGATGTAGACGGCTCATGGTCCATTTCATGCTCATCATGTGTCAATGGATGAGTCAACGCCAAATTTGTTCTCCATCAGTTCAAGATGAATGCGCTTACTCAGACAATGAGGTTCATCCTTTCGGTTCCAGAATGTGGGATTTGAAACGTCAGAAGGTTGATATTACAGTTATTGGCGGTGATAAAAACCTTTCTGTGTTGTCGGTGAAATATGATCGTACATTTTTGATGTGCTGACATTGAGGCAGACATGTATTGCAAAAGGTGAAAACATTTCTATTACTTTACTCCCTACACGTGACGATCTAGGATTTCACAAATCACCCTCCGTCGCTTCTGAATTTCAAAAACAGCATTGTGACTGTCTCGAAGGTCAAACTAGGCCACGTTATCTTAGTTTAAAGAAGGGCCCTTGTAGCCCATAGTTGCACTGATCTTTTTATGTCACAAGCTGACGATTAAAAAAAAACGCGTAAACAAAAATTTCGACATTGCCACGAGATGCAGTGGATCATGACGAGTTCGCCGATGCATAGCTTCGTGCAACTCGTGTTACTCTTCATTGAGTTTCAGGTCTCCAAAGACTTAGGTGACCTAAAAAATGTCCGATGCTACAACTCCTTAACTGTTGCTCCGATCTTCCACACAATTGCACAGCTGGATCATAGATACAAACTAACCCTATATAAGTATTTTCATCGAGATAGAGTGTAATTTGGCCCCTTCAATTGTCGCTTTGTCATGGTACGGGCGACCTACCACAATTCGGAGACATTTCTGCCATTTGTTTAACCCCTTACCTCACAACGAGTTTAGAACAATTGTGCAACACAACACTCAATATCGGATGACTAACATTCTCATTCCATCACGTACCACGAACATCAAAAGGCTTGTATTTCAGTAATATACTGTTGTAAACATATATTAAAACAGACCACGATAAACCAGCACAAAAACAGCCATGCATGCCTATTTTTGAACGGACATGTATATTTTTAGGGGCCAACCCTATTTTTATTTTTCGTTTCGAAAGATAAGATGTCGAACTTCATTTCTGCACTTTTTCAAATCGCATGTGACTGTCCCGATAGTTAAAGTAGGTCACGATGTCACGATTTCATATATCACGTAAACGAAAATTTCGAAATAGCCAAAAGATGTAGTGGGTCATTGTGAGTTGACCGATATCTACTTTTGCACAATTCGGATTGTTCTTCATTGTATTAAAGACCTCAAAAAGCACCTTTGTTTGGTGACAGCTCAGAAATGTCCGAGGCTATCACTCCTTGACCGTTGACCTGATCTTTCTAAAAATAGCACCGCTGGATTTGGCGCATCAGATAACTGCACACAAATATTTTCATCAAAATATAACATATTGGGTGTTATGCCCTTGTCGATTAGTCGTGGAATGGGCCAGCTGACGACTGAATGCCATAATCGGCCGTACGATTCACTCCGCGTCTCCACCGTAGTCTACCAATGGGAGACACCGCGCGAAAGCTTCCAGGCGCATCCGTCAGAGCGGCGACACATGCGAGTAGGACGTGGATTTCTCGCCGCATTGGCCGCGTTCATGCATTTGGCTTGTGAAGAGCGGAAGATTGGAGTGGATGCTCCTTGAATTCAGTTATTGGTTGTCGGTGATTTCTAAGCTGAGTCACTGGTTTCACGGATAGGTAATTTCAGTGTCTGGGCACCCCAGGGGCGGATCGAAATTTTATAGGAGCAGGTGCTGATTATTCTGCCTTGACCGCGGCCGGGCTGAAGGAGAAGAGACCTGGCGCTCGTGGTGCTTCCCTGGTATGCTCACGCTGAAGACCAATGGCCTACCTATAATTTGTGTCGGGCGGGGACGGATTTCTAACAAAATACATACAACACCCCTGTTCAGGGTTGCTGTTTCATGTGCCCCATGTCCATGTGGAATGCCTATGCCAGCTGGAAAGAGCAATCTCAGCTGAAATTGGCCTCTAACAACTGAGAAATAAACAGGGTGCCTGATGGTCAGAGGGCTGGGATGCTCTTTGGATTTGAAAGTGCCCTTGACGGAAGAACAAGACCCCAAGAGCAAAAGTGAACTAGTGAAGGTCTATTTCAGATCTGAAATGCCCCCGATATAAGAGCACGGGCTGACCCGGGAGGACGCCTGGATTCTCAAAGCACCTAACTGCTTAGAAAGACGCCTTTCATCTCGGTAGAGGAGCATATATAACCAATAATGTTCCGCATATTACGAAGAACGGTGCCCGAATGGCCGAGGAGGGTGCCTACATTCTCAAGAAACACAGCTGTCCGGAATAGCACCTGTAATGGCGAGATAGGCGCCTGACTTCAAGGACGGGTACCTTTGTCTTCCAGCTGCCTTATTGTTTTACTGATTTTAGCTGGGTGGACACACTCAACCGATTGGGTTCAAGTTGGTTCTACTGGAAGGACACTTGCTCACCCAGCTAACATGCTACCCGAGGTCTTGCTCCCCTTGGCGATGGCAGAGATCATGTCCTGGGACAATAGCGCGCCGATTGCCGAAGTCGCCATGTTTCCCAGGACATGGACTACATAACCTGTCAGGATGTAGCGCTTAGCATTGGATACTTTTATTTTAAGGAGCATGGTATCTAGGGACGGTATATAAACAGTTTTAGTGAGTTTACCAAGGTGTGCGACTCACCCCCCACCCCACCCCACCCCACACACACACTGGCTCGCGCAAGGGGGAGGCAGCGCCCCATGCATTCCGCCGCCCCTGCTGTACACAGCTGGCAGTGGAGAATTGCGATATTTCTTGACATTCATTGATGCGTCCCATACTACGGTACACAACAGGTCACTGTTCACCATGTGCTTCTGTTCACGTGGAAAACATTCTCCCCTCCCCATTACTACCAAAACACATGTGAGTACTGACTGCATATTCGAATGGAAGCATGAGAGGCAGCCGATAGTCTGGCGTTGGGACCGCGTCTTTGTTTCAAATTCCATCAACCAACCTTTGTGACCAGCCGTGGTGCATACAAAATTCATGGCACCGCCCACGCGACAGGCGGTCTGCTGATGTCCGCGGCCGCCGCCGCTAATCCCAGGATTTGCCATGAAAGCTCACCACTGGAGGCTAAGGACTAATGGCCACCCACCGAGCTGACCGAACACTGTCGCGGCTACTGCTCAGCATGGTGTCCCTTTGTGGTAACCGAGTCCATGTCTTCCCATATCGGTTAGTCTAGCGACTGTTGGCTACAGTAGATAGTAACATTTTCATATAATATCACCAATACTTGTCCATCAGACTCGAAAACCTAAACATTGACCTTCCATATAAGACACTTGGACAGGCCAATTTGTTTCAAAATCCTGGATATCTTCTGTATTTTCAGGCACGGTCCATTGGAAGGTCTGGGAATGTTCAAAGAGGCGAAACACATACTATTCGCGAACTGAGCATGTCCTATTGACGAATGTTTTATTTTTTCCAAATATATGAGAGCTGGCGCTCTAAAACATAGTGTTGTTTGACTTTGCAAAAGCACGACCCCTGGTTTGGTGCCCTTTCCATCTACTGCATGTTCCACAAAGCTTGGATTCCCCATGACTGTTGGGATGGAATGGTATGCTATATTACTGCTGGCGAGGTCCCCCTGTGCTACACAGGATGCTCTTACAACAAGACAAGGAATCCTTTACAATTATTGGAACGGGATTCCTTTCGGGGATGCCCGGATAACTGCTGGGTGCCTCTAAATCTCATGGGGTGCCCCTACAACAGCTGAAGTACTCGCTCTGCAGACTTCAGGGATGTCCTACAACGTCTGGGGTGTCCCTCTGCAGACTCTTGCAGCGACGCGGGTGCCACTTTGCAGGTTGAGGGCGCCCCTAACGGCCCAGGGCCACTCTGCACAATGCATGGTTGCCTCTACAATGGCTGGGGTGCTCCTTTTCAGACTGCAGATGTGTTCCTGCAACGTTTAGGGTGCCGCTACAGTGGCTGTGATACTATATCTGCCGCCTGACAGCATGGGCGACGGAACATGTGGGCGCTGGGGCGCAGTGCCCTCCCTTGCGCGAGCAAAGGGACGTCGCATCCCCTTGGTGATCCTATTAAAATTGTTTACTCTCCCTACATACCAGACTTCTTTAAAGCAAATCTGCAAAGCTAAGCGCGGCACCGTGACACTTAACTTATGTAGGTATGGCCAAAACACATGTTCGTAATTTTCAGGTCATTTTTTCCCAGAACTTCTTATGCTTCAAAGATAATTATTGTTCTAGTACACAGCACGATTTGCTCGGCATCACTGCTAAAATTCACTTAAAGCCTATCTTGTTTGCGGCATCTGAAGCTAAAGCTACGGTTATTTCACTCGGATAACCTTGCCCAGTGGCGGATCCAGCGGAGTCTATGTTGATATGCTAACTGGGGACGAAAATTTTACTAACCATCTAAGAGGTTAATAACTTAGTGTTAAATTCACACTTCCCGACCAAATTCCTCGTTTTCGTCATATTTTGCCATCGTCGTTTCCCCGGTGAAAATTTCTTACAGCATACCCTGGAATCTAGAGGTCACTTATGTAACAGAGCTGGTTTTCGGGACACTTGATTTCAGAAATTTAGCCCCCTCCCCACAGTTCGCCTGTCGTGACGGGTTTCGGCAGGTACCCGGCGCCAACCTGTCTAGCTACTTACGTCGGCACGGCACCGACCACCGCACTGTTCCCCTCTCCCTTTCCGGCCGTGGAATTTGTGGAATTATGAGCGATCGTGAGTGAATGGGGAATTAATGTAATTGGCCGTGATTTTTCTAGTGGATCCCAGAATTTATCGGTAGATTAAATTCGATATCTTTGGAACTCGCGTTGTGTTTTGAGTGTTTGAAAACTTTCCTACACTTACACTAAGGGTACGTCCTTCCGGGGGCGCAGCCAGGAATTTCCTAAGGGAGGCTCGACTAAAAAGAAAGATGTTACGAAAAAGGGAAAGCGTTCGGCGAAACCAAAAGTTAGGGTTTTACGTTTTGAAGATCTCAAAATTTATTGCTTGCTCTAGTGTATTTTTGTTTGCTCGGGGATGGGCCACTCCCTTGCTGTGCCTCTGCGTCCCCCGGAACGGCGTTCCCACAGGAACGGTCGGTTGCAGCCTCTTCTCTTCCTCTCTTTTGAGCCAGTCACCGAGCTGGTAAACTTTAGCCTCTTTGTGAGCTTTGAGCTCACCAGATTGATTTTTCTCCATTGTTGGTGCTCCCCCGAGGAGATGGTGCCTGGTCCACCAGACGAATGCTCTGTATTTAATTTAATTTAATTGCTTAATTTAATTGTTCCGAAGTACAATTGCATCGCTACGCGTAGAAACACCCATGGGTGACCTATCGGTAATTGGTGACCTTGAATTTTGTGAAGGTTTAGGAAAACATTTTCCAACCAGGTGTCATTGTTCCACCTCATGTAGCTTTCCAATGGAAGAAAGCCTACACTAAATCCGTCCTAGTGGGAAAACGCAAAATCGCAAAAAGTCATGAAGAGCGGACGGCTCTATCGGATATTCATGAGAACGCATTTTGTTTGGTCAGCGAAATCATGCCCACGTTTATTACCGCCGTCACATTTATCAATTATGATGGGCTATGGGTCACGGGAGGTAACGAGGTCACGCGATCATGAGGTCGTGAGGTCAAATGCATGAGCGATTGATACTTTATGTCGGGAGTGCTAAAGTTGGTTCTTTTTTCTGGAAGTATATATAATTTGCCACCATTTCTCCTTTTTATCGATAAGATATCCACCGTCAACCCATCCCATGTTGTTTGACCTAGAAATTGCCGGAGGCTATAACTAAAAAATCCGTTGGTCAAATCGGGCTGAAATTTGAACTGTATTCAGAGCCAGACTACCCTGTGAACAAATTTTGGTCTCAAGGAAAATTTATGGGGTGAAGTGCATTGGTCGATCTGTCGTGGAACGCACCAGCTGTTGCTGATATAATAGGCATTGCTACTCCTAGAAATAGCACAAAGTATATTTACAAGCGTCCTTGTATCCAAATTAAGGTCATGCGAACCAAGACATTTTAAAATTTATCGTTTCCATAGCGAAGTTCAATATACATCCATAATTTGTGTTTCACATCTCATACCTAACAAAAAACAAAACATTATTTGAACCATGCGGCCAGAAGCCGTCCAGTTTTGATCGCGGGCACTGCTCGGGAGAGAGGAAACAAGTACGAAGTGGTAAAAGCGTACATTCAGGTCTGGTGTTTCCTCGGGTCACAGTTTCTATGGGATCGGTGTATAGCCCAGCGTCTGCAGCTGGAGCATCAATAGGCCATTTCCACAGTTTAGGTCGTCCGAAACTTCAACAAGAGTCTTTTCCAACATGAAAATGTTTTTGTTTTTTTGCTTTGGGGCACATAGACTACATTGGTCGCTTACGCCTATCGTCCAGCTAGAAAGGAATGGCAACGCAAAGTTAATCTGAAGCAGCAGGTTGAACAACCAGCCTGCATGCGCCATGCTGTCAATCAGCATGCTTAACGGCTACGCCGAGTGCAGCTTCTCGCTGATGTCAACACTTTCCACCAGACAAAACGCCTGGTAGAAATAACTTATCCTGGGGTGAGTGACAAAATATGCTTATTGACAGCAGGGAAATATAGCACGGGTAGAAATTCTCATCAGAATTCGTAAGCTTGATCCTTGGTAAACAAGGAGAGCCGCGGGTTCTTTTATGACGTACATGGTGTGAAGGACATGTTGAGTCGTCACTCCCTTAGCAACATAAATATTTTATATTAAAGCAAACCTCGCATAATGACACCTCTCCCGTGCATTTGCACTCAGCATGCAGCAAACATACCGATGATCTTCAGTGTGCCGTTGGGGTAGAACTCGCCGATGTCACCCGTGCGGAACCAGCGACGACCGTCCTCCTCGCTGAATTCCTTGGCCGTCATCTCCGGCTGCTTGAAGTAGCCCATCGTCACGTTATCGCCGCCTGAGAACAAAACGGCGTCAGTTTCGAGGGGCACGCATTCGCCAACTGCCTCGACATGCACATTAGCTGATGGAAATGGCTGGCAGTGAACTGAGGTCACACATTCACCAACTGTCTCGACATGGACATTAGCTTATGGAAATGGCTGGCAGTGAACTGAGGTCACACATTCGCCAACTGTCTCGACATGGACATTAGCTTATGGAAATGGCTGGCAGTGAACTGAGGTCACACATTCGCCAACTGTCTCGACATGGACATTAGTTTATGGAAATGGCTGGCAGTGAACTGAGGTTACACATTCACCAACTGTCTCGACATGGACATTAGTTTATGGAAATGACTGGCAGTGCAGTGTGGTTACACATTCACAAACTGTCTCGACATGGACATTAGTTTATGGAAATGGCTGGCAGCGCTCAAGCAGCTGAAGACACCCCACTCTGCTTGGCTTGGTCCAAATGAAAAGCCTTAAATGTTTTGCATTGTTCGGTAGACCTTTGCTGTTTTCTCTATCAAAAAGGCTAACGAACAACTTACAAATCAACAACAGTTTCGGAAGTGATGCGAGTAACCATCACATTAATCACCATGACAGTATCACTATATGAGAACGGAACCGAGTTAGCGAACTGCAGCCATCGTCCTTCCTGGGAGAACAAACCAACCGCCAAGTGATCGCGGGCTATGACGGGAAAACATCCGCTCACCGACGGCAACGCCAGTAACTACACACGGGCGTTACTGGTATGGCTCATGATGACCGTGTGGCTCATGATGAGCCACACGGGTTTGATTCCCAGTCCGAGTTTGAGCTTAAGGGCGCTTCGACCAAAGCGTGATCATTTAGCGATTCCCAGTCCGAAGAAAATCATTGTGATTATGAGCGAGGCAGTAGCACGCGTGAGCCTACTCCGATGTATGTCAGTGAAACGCTAATCGGAGGGACCCACCGTCACGTCCTTGGAGTTTAGGGGTGCATCGACTGCGTCGGTCACGCAGCACCGTCACGTCTTTGAAACCTTCACGTCTTCTGCACATAATTTCAAGTGGTTCTTTCTTCATTCAGCATCACAACTGTTGTTTTGGTCTTTTTAAAAGCACTTTTCGGCTAAATATTTCAATTGGAGCCCTTGTATTGTGTTCACACGGAGGATTGCATGGCAGACATTAGTCGGTGCCGGCCCAATCGGCACTGGCCCAGTCGGGCTGGCCATGTGACTAGGTCATGCCACGTGACCTGCATGTCTCGGGACCGGTGGTGCAGCCGTCCGGTGACTGGGTTATTAATGCCACGTGACCTGCATGCCCCGGGAACGGTGTTAGTTGGTTATTTAGGTTTTAGGGCGCGTCGACTGCTGTGGTCATTTTGCCCCCCCCCCCCCCCAGGGACCGATGGTGCGGCTGTTCGGTGACTGGGTTATGAAATGCCACACTCAAGGCGACAATCCACTGCGCGACACCTGCGGATGGGCGGACCGCGCCACAGCAGCGCGCCACCTGCACGACCTCGCCGTTATCTGGCACATCAAGTTCACGAGAGCCGCAGCTCGGTGTGTGCACTTGTGAGACACGTGCACGACATTCGTCAGACAAGCCATATTTCGGCAAAGGTGTATCCAAGTACCACTGAAGCGGACTGGTTGTCAATGCGCTTATGCCGATGATTCAAACACCACCTTCGAAATCGGGCTCCTCTGTCGAATACGGTGCCCGCGTCTAAAACCGCAATGCACTGTACTGAACTGCTAAATCGGTTGCAATTGCGTCTGAAATGCCTGTACAATCGTCTGGCTGCACCCACCCCTGTTCCCAGCGGCACCACAGTCAGACGACTGACCGATGTCTCACCATGGTCGCCCTGCACCGCCCTGTTCCAGCGGCACCGCCAGACGACTGACCGATGTCTCCCATGGTCGCCCCGCACCCGCCCCTGTCCCGCGGCACCAGCCGACGACTGACCGATGTTCCCTGGTCCCCCCCCCCTGTTCCCAGCGGCACCACAGTCAGACGACTCACCGATGTCTCACCATGGTCAGCCCCTGCACCCGCCCCTGTTTCCAGCGGCACCACAGCCAGACGACTGACCGATGTCTCACCATGGTCAGCCCCTACACCCGCCCCTGCTCCCAGCGGCACCACAGCCAGACGACTCACCGATGTCTCACCATGGTCAGCCCCTGCACCCGCCCCTGTTTCCAGCGGCACCACAGCCAGACGACTGACCGATGTCTCACCATGGTCAGCCCCTGCACCCGCCCCTGCTCCCAGCGGCACCACAGCCAGACGACTCACCGATGTCTCACCATGGTCAGCCCCTGCACCCGCCCCTGTTTCCAGCGGCACCACAGCTAGACGACTCACCGACCACGATCTCGCCGCGCGGGTGCGGCTTGTCAGCGACACTGTAGCCACCCTCCTCCCACGAGATCAGCTTCACGTCACAGCAGATTACCGGGCGGCCGACCCGACCCACGGCAATGTCAAACTCTGCAGCACGGTCAGCTAGGTCAGTCAGGTTAGGTCAACCACAGCGGCCCACCTGGCGGCCGACCAGACCCACGGCAACGTCAAACCGTGCAGCACAATTATCCAAGTAAGGTCAGGTCAGGCAAAGTAAGCTCAGGTCAACCACAGCGGCCCACCGGGCGGCCGACCCGACCCATGACAACGTCAAACTCTGCAGCACAGTCAGCCAGGTCAGGACAGGTTGACCGATATCAGCATCTGGCAATAATACCCCGTGTTTCAGTGCCTCAACATCTGGGAAAGTCATGCTGGGTGGGAAAATCGATACGCAAAACAGCGACGTCAAATTAGAGGAAGGTAAGTACTGTGAACTGGCTAGCCTGCTTCTCTCATCACCAGTAAAAACCTACGTTCGGTCGATACACCCTGAAACAACTTCAGGCCCCGACAGGAAACAACACAAACTTCACCAGAACGACGTTTGGCTACGCATCAGGCCATTCACTTTAGTGCGACATTACTGTAGAATGGCACAGCTGGAGGGTAGCGCGGATGAAGTAAGGCAGTGTGTGGCACCGCCAGTGTGGCGCGGTCCACTCACCGTCCATGAGCGTGGCGCAGCTGGTGGTCTCCGTCAGGCCGTAGCCCTGCATCACAGTGGCGTTCATGCAGGAGCGGATCAGGTCGTGGGTGGCCTCGGAGAGCGGTGCACCGCCAGTGATTATGGCGCGTACCCGGCCGCCCAACAGCTCCGCTATACGGCTGAACAGCAGCCTGAGGCGACACGCCACCCGGGTCATTGGCCCGCACGGCACGGCCGAATGCCGAGCAGTACAGCGGCATGCTTATGGTCTCACAACCGAAAGGTTGCGGGTTCGCGTCACACTTGTCGCTGCTGTTCGCACGCGACCGACCGTGGGAACAGCAGCGGTCGGTCGCGTGACAGATTGGCGACGTTATATGGTCAGGACAGTCGATGTGTCGTAAACACCAACAATGGACCGACCAACCGTGGCAAGGGACGACAGGTCACGCGGATCACTAGAGACAGTAGGCCACCCAGGACACACAAAGAGAGGGTCGGTCCGGCAGGCCACCGATGGGGATCACTGCAGGTACTACACGCCGGTCACCCAGGTCAACGTCGTCGCCGGGAGGGACAGCTTCCCGAGTTACTGGCGGGAGGAAGGCTGCTTCTATCACAATAAGGTAGGCGAAATCAAACAGGTCACTGTGGGTTCCTTCCCTCACGCGGGACATCATGCAATTCAGACCACTGTCATCGACAGCAGGGTGCGGGGGTACTCAGCATGGTAGGTGCTGCCTGGTGATAACACCATCGGAGGGTACCAGCGGATCACTGGGGTCAGTGCAGTGGGCAGAACACATCATATCATTACTGACAGAACGTGTAGAACATCACGCGCTCTACGATTCGACATGAGAAGAGAGCGTGCATAGTCGGCAAAGAGGCAGCGTCATGCCCATGAGCATCCATGTTGAGCGTCCTTCCTAGGTGGCCTGCATAAGTGAACATTTCGGGAACAGTTAAGACAAACATTTCCGATTAGTCCGAAGAGCACCGCTACACCAAAACTCCAAGGCCAACCACTGCTAGTCACATGCAAGAACGCCCAACCTTCACTGAGAAATAGAACACTCAAAAAGCAAGCAAAAAACCACAGTGGACCAGAACTGGTCGATAAAAACAACAAGGCTGGTGTTGATGCCACCAACCTACCGACGTCACGACCGTCACACACCCAACAGCTCACACCGACGTCACGGCCGTCACACACCCAACAGCTCACACCGACGTCACGGCCGTCACACACCCAACAGCTCACACCGACGTCACGGCCGTCACACACCCAACAGCTCACACCGACGTCACGGCCGTCACACACCCAACAACTCACCCGGCCTGCGGTCGTACACCATACCGACTACCTGTGCTGACGACTCTGCTGCCGCCCAGCTGCCTGCTGACCCAGCTGTACCAGTTTCAACATGCGCAAAACGGTCATACCAGTGGTGATACAATCAACAGTCATGTTTCATATGATGTTGTAATACACTAATCGCCGATTGGTCTCACGCCGCTAGCACGTTTCGTCTCTGTTGACGATTGTATCCCGCCTCTGAGCGGAGCTTCACGGTTCTTCTTCCTATGACAGCTGAGATATACACAGTCACCTCGGCTCACGGATAGATTCCGGGAGAGCCACCCCCCTCCCCCACCCCAGGCACTACTGTGTCACACGCTTAGCCATATTGAGATCTTAGACTCGTGGATTTAGACAGCACAGCTTTCGAGCTCTTGGTTTTGAAGAACATAATTTTCCTATTCTTCAAGAGGCATTCGAAGCGATAGTTAGCATTTCTGGAGCTTCCAGGAGCGGAATTAGTCTATCCTTTAGGAACAACGCAAATGATACAAACATACAACCAAACACGATTTGCTTCGATTATTCGACAGATGTCGTGTTGTTGCTGGAATGAAAGCCAATGAATACGAATTCCACCGGGCTTCGATTTGTAAAGAGTCGCCAGAGCCACACTAGGGTGGGGAAGTGTGGGATGATGTACCGTGCGCCAGACAAAGGACACGTGTTGTTGTCACAAGCCTGGTGAGCCGGCCGCTGATTTGACACCGACCTGTGCAGGATCGGCGTAGAGAAGCCGCGGCGGCGCCACCGACTGCGGTACTGGACGGCCCAGCTGAACAGCCCGTACGCCAGCCGACCGGACTGGTGCATCTGCTCCCGGATACCCTGCGGCAGTGTCACACCAGGGTCACACGGAGGATAACCAGCCGACCGGACTGGTGCATCTGCTCCCGGATACCCTGCAGCAGTGTCACACCAGGGTCACACGGAGGATAACCAGCCGACCGGACTGGTGCATCTGCTCCCGGATACCCTGCGGCAGTGTCACACCAGGGTCACACGGAGGATAACCAGCCGACCGGACTGGTGCATCTGCTCCCGGATACCTTGCAGCAGTGTCATACCAGGGTCACACGGAGGATAACCAGCCGACCGGACTGGTGCATCTGCTCCCGGATACCCTGCAGCAGTGTCACACCAGGGTCACACGGAGGATAACCAGCCGACCGGACTGGTGCATCTGCTCCCGGATACCCTGCGGCAGTGGTGGTTATTGGTGATGGTTATTGGTTTTACGACACATCGACCGTTGAGTCATGTAGCGTCGCCAATCTCTCACGCCGATTGGTCGCGGGCGAAGAGTAGCGACAGGTAAGACTCGAACCCACAATCTTTCGATTGTGGGACGGACAACTTACCCCTAGACTACTCGCCCAACGCACCCAGCCAACTGATACCTTCTTTCTCACAATCTCGTCTCACAATCTTTCGATTGTGAGACGAGCATCTTGCCCCTAGACCACTCGTCCCCACCCCCAGCCAACTGACATCGCCCAACACCCCCAGCCAACTGACATCGCCCAACACCCCAGCCAACTGGCATCGCCCAACACCCCCAGCCAACTGACATCGCCCAACACCCCAGCCAACTGACACCGCCCAACACCCCCAGCCAAGTGACACCGCCCAACACCCCCAGCCAATTGACATCGTCCAACACCCCCAGCCAAGTGACACCGTCCAACACCCCCAGCCAACTGACATCGCCCAACACCCCCAGCCAACTGACATCGCCCAACACCCCCAGCCAACTGGCATCGCCCAACACCCCCAGCCAACTGACATCGCCCAACACCCCCAGCCAACTGACATCGCCCAACACCCCCAGCCAACTGACACCGCCCAACACCCCCAGCCAACTGACATCGCCCAACACCCCCAGCCAACGACACCGCCCAACACCCCCAACCAACTGACATCGCCCAACACCCCCAGCCAACTGACATCGCCGAACACCCCAGCCAACTGACATCGCCCAACACCCCCAGCCAACTGACATCGCCCAACACCCCCAGCCAACTGACATCGCCGAACACCCCCAGCCAACTGACATCGCCCAACACCCCCAGCCAACTGACATCGCCGAACACCCCCAGCCAACTGACATCGCCCAACACCCCAGCCAACGACATCGCCGAACACCCCCAGCCAACTGACATCGCCCAACACCCCCAGCCAACTGACACGCCCAACACCCCAGCCAACTGACATCGCCCAACACCCCCAGCCAACTGGCATCGCCCAACACCCCAGCCAAGTGACACCGCCCAACACCCCAGCCAACTGACATCGCCGAACACCCCAGCCAACTGACATCGCCGAACACCCCAGCCAACTGACACGCCCAACACCCCCAGCCAACGACATCGCCGAACACCAGCCAACTGACATCGCCCAACACCCCCAGCCAACTGACACGCCAACACCCCCAGCCAACTGACATCGCCCAACACCCCCAGCCAACTGACATCGCCCAACACCCCCAGCCAACTGACATCGCCCAACATCCCCAGCCAACTGACATCGCCCAACACCCCCAGCCAACTGACATCGCCCAACACCCCCAGCCAACTGACATCGCCCAACACCCCCAGCCAACTGACAACCCCAATACATATTTATAAAGCTCTATCTGTGGAATAGTAATGCTGGACATGCTGCATTCCGTATATATCCAGCTGCGAATGAAACTAATTATCAGAAGGTGAATTCAATTTTAGTTCAGTTTCTGGCAAACCCGCATCTCAAATTTACTTAATTTGTCATCATTCTCTTTGAATATTTTTTTCTTCTTCTTCAGTACAAGTACCTGTTTTTGTCTTATTCTGCATGTCAAAACAGCCGTGCGATGTTGAAGAATCAATGATAAGAACGTAATATGTGTCTAATGATTACTTTTTGGATGAATGATTCGGCGCCTATACGAGTATATTTCCAGCATTCAGAGAAAGAACCTATGTCTCTGCAATTTACGTTATGTACTAACATGTCTATACTGTATGATGAAATCATCCTGTATATTTATACCTCGGCAGGTATTTTATATTCCATCCATACAACATATTACCATCATGTCCAGCTCGACTTGTATGTGTTATTAAGAAGGGAACAGCAGATGCTGTCTCAGTAATGTCAGACATTATGATAAGAAATAAGAAGACAACTTACACAGCTTTCACGACAGGCAGCAGAAAGTCAACCATGAATATCGTCATATAACCTAACTCCAACCTATAGCTATGAGTTCATCCCAAAACTAATGGGGTGTGGCTAATTTGTGTTGGAAACTCATGAGTTCGAGTCGACTATATGACAGCATTCGTGGCTGACCTGCCGCCAGTCCCGAAATCCTGATGAATTGGCTTCTTATTTCAAATTGTCATTTTTAATCCTATGACAGTTCAGTATCATTATCAAAAGGAACCATCACAGCCATAATTATTCCTGGATAATTTAAACAGACTTCTGCTAGGTCCTGGTTTCCGCTCAAATTGCAAAATTTCTGGACACTGCTACCGACCGTGACACTATTACCACAAGCATCATGTTGCCCACTACCAAAACTGTCCCCAACCGCCGGCGCTGTCAAACGCCGACACCGACATCACCAACACCAACACCTTCCATCCGGCTATTGGCAACAGACGGCTGTAGCTCAACATTACTCCCGTTATGCGCAGTCACTAGCCGAGACCTTCGTGTTGCCCAGGGTCGATTTTGTTCCGTGAGCTGAGGCCCGGACGGGTGAGGTGAGCACGCAAGGAGATGGTTAACCAATGCATATCGGACGAGCGCGAAGCGGATTAAACGAGACCTCAACTTGCACTGAGGGTCATGTCTACACACACACTCATTGATCACCATAACCTTCACCAACTCGGATATATCCATTCCCACTCACCACCATTGAGCTCCCCATCGCAATCAACACCGTTATATCCGTTTCCACTCACCAGCCTCACCACCATCATCCACTATACCCTCCCCACCCCCCTGGATATTACCTGTGAGACGCGGTCCAGAACCATCGGCACGGCAGTCATCAGAGTGGGCTTCAGTAAAGAGCAGTCGCCCTTGCAGCCACGCTTCACTTTACTGGACTTGTCCATCAGCGTCAGAGCTGAACTGTAGCCAATCCGTATCCCGAACATGACAGAGCACATCTCTGGGGGACAGCGTCAGGTCAGGTCAGGTCACTTTACTGGACTTGTCCATCAGCGTCAGAGCTGAACTGTAGCCAATCCGTATCCCGAACATGACAGAGCACATCTCTGGGGGACAGGGTCAGGTCAGGTCACTTTACTGGACTTGTCCATCAGCGTCAGAGCTGAACTGTAGCCAATCCGTATCCCGAACATGACAGAGCACATCTCTGGGGGACAGGGTCAGGTCAGGTCACTTTACTGGACTTGTCCATCAGCGTCAGAGCTGAACTGTAGCCAATCCGTATCCCGAACATGACAGAGCACATCTCTGGGGGACAGGGTCAGGTCAGGTCACGTCACTTTACTGGACTTGTCCATCAGCGTCAGAGCTGAACTGTAGCCAATCCGTATCCCGAACATGACAGAGCACATCTCTGGGGGACAGGGTCAGGTCAGGTCAGGTCAGGTCAGGTCACGTCACTTTACTGGACTTGTCCATCAGCGTCAGAGCTGAACTGTAGCCAATCCGTATCCCGAACATGACAGAGCACATCTCTGAGGGACAGGGTCAGGTCAGGTCAGGTCACTTTACTGGACTTGTCCATCAGCGTCAGAGCTGAACTGTAGCCAATCCGTATCCCGAACATGACAGAGCACATCTCTGGGGGACAGGGTTAGGTCAGGTCAGGTCACTTTACTGGACTTGTCCATCAGCGTCAGAGCTGAACTGTAGCCAATCCGTATCCCGAACATGACAGAGCACATCTCTGAGGGACAGCGTCAGGTCAAGTCAAGTCACGTCAGCTTCAGGGGTCAATTGCAGATAATTGGCGTCATGCCAGCGTATACTCGTATGAGAAGAGGGGCCCGGTTCCGTGGGTCTGAGCAGCCAGCAGCTCGTGACCAATCAGAACAGATTGGACACCGCCTCGCAGGTCAGGCCGATAACAGTCAGGCCGAGAACAGACTGACACCGCCCCGCAGCTCGCCGCAATACCACGATCGGGGAAGGGACAGGCCACCGCATCGTGGACGGCCACACTGGGAGGGGCCGAACCTTGGGTTTTTTTTTGCGACGCATTCAACCGCTAGGTTACATAGCGTCGCCAACCTCTCACGCCGATTGGTTGCGGGTGGACTCGGTAAATGCCATCGGTTGTGAGACTCGAATCCACAATCTTGCGATTAAGAGTCCGACGCTCTACCAACTGAGCTACCGCGGCCCACGTGGGAGGGGCCGAGAAGAAGGGCAGTTAGTTATAGTGGACCACCGAACAGCTGCGTCCACGTGCGCCCAGACACGTCCGGACGCCGGCCTATGGACAGCCACACTGGGAATACATTAAGAGTCCGACGCTCTACCAGCTGAGCTACCGCGGCCCACGTGGGAGGGGCCGAGAAGAAGGGCAGTTAGTTATAGTGGACCACCGAACAGCTGCGTCCACGTGCGCCCAGACACGTCCGGACGCCGGCCTATGGACAGCCACACTGGGAATACATTAAGAGTCCGACGCTCTACCAGCTGAGCTACCGCGGCCCACGTGGGAGGGGCCGAGAAGAAGGGCAGTTAGTTATAGTGGACCACCGAACAGCTGCGTCCACGTGCGCCCAGACACGTGCGGACGCCCGCCTATGGACAGCCACACTGGGAATACATTCTGGTCTTCTGGACGGTCTTTACCTGTGGCACTGCCGGCCGACAGAACCACCGACTGGCATCACAACAATGCAACACAAACCTGACGAGAATTAGCACACTGCCGTTCACTAAGAAGTCATTCAAGGACGCGCCTGCAATTAGGCAATTCAATTTCTGACGCAATCCTAATTACATCTTCCATATTACTAGTCACCGGGTATTTCTGAAGACAACTGTCATTGACAATTGACCACTGCCTCTGGGAATACTGAGCCCACAATTTGGTAGTGTCTAGTGATGGGAATGGAGCCGGCCGCACTGCAGTTACCACACCAGCTGACCGACACGAAGCTGCTCTGCTCACCTGCCATAAGCTCCAGCACATGCGCCAGCGGCAGGTAGGCCAGATAGACGTCGTCGGACCGCACGTCCATGGTGACGGCGAAACCAGTCATAGTGGAGATCATGTTGTAGTGCGACACCATAACACCCTTGGGAGTGCCAGTTGAGCCTGATGTGTACCTGAGGGTAAGGTGGAAGTGGAGGAGGGTCACATCGGGCTACGGAAGAACCCGCGCAGATGGGATGTCTAGAACTTTGTAAGCATTAAACAAATAATTATGAAGAAATCACAGACATTCACACAGTCCTGCATTATGGCTGTCAACTTAGGGAGCACGAGCCGGTTTGATCAAAATTATGAACAACTTGGTTGTGGAAGCAACCGTCACCATGAAACTCGTGAAACAGATAATGTTTGGGAGAGAGGCTGTGTACACATGTAGCTGTTCCAATTACAGGGACATTAGCCAGTGTCACACTACCTGTGATGATCCGAACGAACGAAATGCACGCAGCAAGAATGTGTGGAACAGGTAGGAGTGCAACACAATATTACTTGGAACGGATGCGATTAATGGCAATATTAGGGATAACGGCCAGGAATGCAACGCGAAAGGCATATGTTTCAGCATGTTCCGATCTGTAAACAGATATTAACCCTCATAGTGCGGCAGAATTCCCCACCCTCGCAGCGAGGCAGGCCAATTTGACCCGCTCCACTAACTTTTGTTCCAAGCTAGATATGTGTGCAGTGAATGGCATGTTGTCGCCTCATCCATTAACTTTCAGATACTTGGAACGTTGTTTTGTCTCTCCTTTGGTTGATCTTCCAAGTCACGTCAAATAGATCAATGTCGGGGTGCAGCAATTCACCCGGTCTTCGACGCAGGTTTCGGACTGTGGTCGTGAAACAAATGCGATTTCGCGCCTCAATATCGATGATATGTAAACTGAAAACTTTGTCCAGCATCATGACATGTTCAAAGGTAAGTGATTACCTTAGGTCCAGGTAAAGTACCAGGATGTATGCACCCAACTGTTGAAACAAAAGATTTCCGATACATATTGTGTTCAGGGAAAGATAGTGAGTGACAATCACGCAAAGCCAGGTGTTCCACTTATTGAGAATGTTGGGAAAATGCATCTAAAAGTGATTTGTTTCCAGAAGTCACCATTTTTTTAAATGAAGTTTTCGATTCAAATTTTGTCACACATACTAGAAACTAAATGAGCGTCAAAATCTGGCCTAGTTTAGCGAATTCAGGTTCCCAATAGTCTGTGCTTTGGCCTCCCGAGTGCCTGCAATATGCGTACTCTTGGGACGTCCCAAGCCATATTTCAGTAACCTGATATGATATTGGATTAAAATGTGGACATAAAGGGCACTGAAGGAGATGCTTTGCCACTACACATATCCCGGCTGGTCAAAAACATCACGTAGTGACAAAAACGCAGATTTCTTTTCAAGTTAAAAAATCCACTTAACCTGTTCACCGGATCCGATATCACGCTACATACTTCTGTTTTTTTTCTTTGATAATTTGTCTCTACATTCATGTGTTAACTATTAACTGTGTCTTGAACAGTTTCTTCATGATAAATGTTCCAATGTACATATAAAAGCCGCATTGAGACGAGCTAGTGACTTTATACCTACCCTATTTCCGAGACTTGAACATACTGGACCATAATATTTTCTCGACACAATGCGCACTCATCGATTGCCTGAAGGTATCCTGCATTTTGAGGGGATATATTGGACATTTAGAAACTATCTCAGGAAAACTTAACGGGTGAATTTGACTCCACACACTGCTGCGAGGGTTAGCACACAGCAAATAGTTTCTCTTCCCTTTCTTTTCCTCTTTTACCTAAGATTCAGAGGCCAACAGCTACACGAACAATCTCCCTTGACTGATCAGAAATAGGGCATGGGATGGAGGTAACTGAGGCATTAAGCCGCGTCCATTTACATCTGCGTACACTAATGGAAGCACTCGTGGGTATATGGACATGGTATAATGAACGTCCTTGTCAGGAGTGCACAGATAACAATTTACACCTCAAGCCTTCTTTCGCTAGCTTTCGAGCCCTGCCAACCGCGAGCCTTCTGGCGGACGTCAACGAGCCGCCATTTTCCCTGAGGAGACAGATGCTCGGGATGCGCTACGCATGCAAATTACGCCGCTTTCCGCAACCCCCAACATACCAAGCAGTGTTCTCCCGTCACACACTTTTTTTTGTCACCCAATTGAGCACGTATGTACCGACCTCTGTGCAGTAGAATTAGGGATCTTTTTAATGAGTCGATTATAAATTCGCAATGTGAAACGTGCCCAGCTGGTTTTAACACCCTCATGGAGACTTCTCTCACTACAACCGAGGATAGATATCGTCTTAGCTGACACCCGCAAAGGGGATAATCTCGCAGATGAGTTTCGAGCAGGAACTCTGGAGCACTTGACATTTTATAATAGCTACGCCAAAACTTTTACGGACGGATCAAAGCCAGACGCCGGCGTTGGAAGTGCGTTTGTGTGCGACACAGCCACCAGATCGTTCACGTTACCGAAGCTCGCATCCGTCCACACGTACGAGCTGGTGACAATTTATAAAGCACTGGCTTTCATAGAGGTCGGATATGATGAATATCATGTCATTTTATCCGACTCGTTGAGCAGCCTTCTGGCGTGTAGGAGTTTGGATTCCAGTGACCCTTTAGTATATGATATCTTACGCCGCCTGACTTCATTAAATTACACAGGAAAAATCGTCCACTTCTGTTGGATTCTTACCCACATAGGTATCGCAGGCAATGAACAAGCCGATTGTGCTGCTAGGAGAGCGGCACAGGCTCCCTTGCGCAGATCATTCCCAATCCCTGCCAAAGATTACTACTCAGGGATCTCTGCTTTTCTGGCAAGCAAGTGGCAGGCGAGCTGGGACGAGCTTGGCTCCAACAAGTTACGGACAATAAAACCATCCCTCGGTCAGTGGCTCTCGTGCTCGCGCAGAACAAGGCGAGACGAGGTGACGCTGTGTCGTTTACGCATAGGACATACTTACAATGCCCATGTTCACTTACTCAATGGTGAGAATGAACCATTGTGCCCGAGATGTGGTGCAGTAATGACAGTTAGCCACGTTCTGATTTCATGCCATAGGCTTGGGCTGGAGCATCGACGTCACTTTGGGAGTGACCAGGCTTACTCCTTCCTAGCAGTTTTAGGTGACAAATCACAGGTCGTGGAATCCGGAAGGCTCTTCAGCTTCCTATCTGATGTGAAGTTTTATGCTTATTTACCCGGGGCGTTAACATCAAAATGCACCAGGAACGAGAATACTTGTAGTAAAAGGGACGTCTTATAGCGACGGCCGGAACAATTCACTGTTATGGGCGCTAAATGACCTCGTAGTCGGCGCGCCCTTAAGCCCAAATAATCAATGAAACAATTTACACCTCGTGCTCTACATGACCTCCGAAGAAGGTTACCGGTTACAACATATGTAACCGTCTTCATTCTAGTTTTCTGAAAATATAAGTCTGACAAGTGGAAACGTAATAAACCCACAGTTGTGTTGGTTGGTTATTTGGGCCTAGGGGCGCATCGACTGCGATGGTCATTCAGCGCCCACCCACAGTTGTGTACAAAACCAAGAATGTAAATAGGCAACATCACTCAAAACACAAGCGCTGCGAATGACGCTAAAATAATCCGCCACCTGAGTAAGATGCGAGCCTGGTTCATGTGGACACTTAATGCGGGCTGACAGGATCACCAATGTTGGAAACCCCGTGAATGCCAGTCAATGGAGCGCGCGATGGCTTCTTGATACCAAATATAAACACCAGCCAGAGCCGACTGCAGCCACAGGCGCTGGTCACATGTCTGACCACTGATATGGCTGTGTTAAGGAACCTCCTTGGGCTCTTTTACGACGCATTCAACCGCTAATTTATATAGCATCGCCAACCTCTCACGCCGATTGGACTCGGTAAATGCCGCCGGTTGCGAGATTCGAACCCACAAGCTTGCGATCAAGAGTCCGACGCTCTACCGACTGCGCTACCGCGGCCCCGATATGGCTGTGTTCGCAGTCGCCGGCCTTACATGATGATGGCTGTGTCCATCCTGGTGGGCGGGTGGTTCTCAAACGTGCACGTCTCGCCCATCGACAGCACCTCAGAGAAGGACCGCATACTGACGCCTTCTTTCAAGCCTGACACGTCTGTATGTTCCAGCTGAAATGTGAACCATCAGTGTCAGAGTCAGGGTGCCATCAGGGTAGCGGGAGACAAGCAGGTTCGGCCACGGCAGCACTGCACACTACTTATATGGACACGAAGTCTGCACGCAACGGTGATTAAGAATGCACGCTCTCCACCATCGTATAATGCAGGCAGGAGTCGGCGACACTTCGGACACTACCTCCGCTGGGGCAGGAGTCGGCGACACTTCGGACCACTACCTCGGCTGGGGCAGGAGTCGGCGACACTTCGGACACTACCTCGGCTGGGGCAGGAGTCGGCGACACTTCGGACACTACCTCGGCTGGGGCAGGAGTCGGCGACACTTCGGACACTACCTCAGCTGGGGTGGAGTCGGCGACACTTGGACACTAACTCAGCTGGGGCGCTGACGCACATACCCAAGGTGTATTTGCATTCCACATGAATTTTCTTCGTAATAATGATTGCTTAGCACAATATATATAATACAATACGCACATGACTCGTCACATGTTCTTACCTTAGCAATACTTGTGAACGCCATCTACGTGCCTACGATCCAAGGGTATAGCTTATGTAGAATGATGCATGGGTGAACCATGCTTTTAACAGAGCCAAACCGTGTGAAAAAAAGCACAAGATTCCTTTTTCGACGGATTAACAAAATCGTCAAAAGCAGCAGTGTTGAGCACATGGCTTCATACAATTCCCGGGATAATATGTCGAGAATCCAAACCGTGGAGTCGCCGTGATCTGACAGATCTCCCTGTTGCTGTTTGTTTGTTATTTGGACTTTAGGGTGCCTCGACTGTGGTCATATTGCACCCATCCCTGCTGCTGATGTTCCCTGCCCCCGCCCTCAAGAGTACAGGCCCCTAGAACGCAAAAGAATGACTTCAAGACCTGCAAGGATAGTTTCAGAATGGAAAGAGGCTCCAGAGACGTGATAGGAAAATTGGAAGAGGATCCCAGGACGCAAGAGGTCTACTTCCCCAAGATGGGGAACTAGACTTCAGAATGGAAGACGAGAACCGTAAGTCGGAGAGCAGGACCCTAGAGCGGGAGAGATAGCCCCGAGGACGCAAGAGGAAGTCTCATGATGGACAAGGAGGCCCCAGGGAATGGGAGAAGGCATCTAAGACGGGACAGGAAGCTTCCCTTATTTGGGAGAGGAGACAATTATGAGAAAATTAGTGACTCCCAGGACACAAGGAGAGCCCAAAAACGCGCACGAAGGCGCCCAGGACATGATAGATCACAAGGCACGAGGACCATACGAGAGGAGAGAAGATCCCAGAAGATGCAAGAGACCCCCAAAGACGGATAAACAAACCCAGGAAATGAGATGCCTCCGTCCCCCCCCCCCACACAAAAACGGGAGGAAGCCAGTAGGATGGGAGGGAGGTCTCCAGAGTGCAAGAGCCTCCCGTATGACTGCTTCCATTACTTCCAAAATTTGGGAGTGCCATTTGGTTCCAAAGTTTGAGAGTTTGTGAGCCGCCGGCGTATTTATTGTGATCATCGTCGCTCCAAGCTGCGTGATTGAGACGAAAAAAGATACGTTGGTGTAAATGTAAACAGTGCAAATGTAAAGAAACACCTGACAGATCCTTGGTCAAGATGCTCTCGAAGGTGTCAGGATAACCTGAAGTGAAACATTGAGCAATATTCAATTGCCCGGCCCTGAGGACATGGAACATATCTACATGAGCACACATAGGACATATATTACAGGTACAGGTACATTGGATACACCCCAGATGGACTTCGTAAGATCCTTTGTGTAGCTGAAGACTGGATATTAATATAAAGTAAGGAATGTACGGACAGCCTGTTTTGATGCTGCTCAATTGGTTAACCAAGAGCAAGAAAACCTTGCCCAGACTTGTGAGGGAACCGGCATTCTACTCAGCTTTAATACATCCTTCCTGTCACACCTGATCTCATGGGCTACGTCTAGCTTAAGCAGAAATCACCACTCGTGAATTAAATATCAGTTTCTAATGCTTGCCTACAATCCCAAATCGTTGAACCTTTATTAGCCCCGTTTCCAAATTATATTCTTTACTTATGATATTTTCACGTTGTCGGGGATAATTTTCCACCCTGATATCCTGACATCAAATTATTGTTGGGAGACTGGCCCTCGTTCGTCCAGCGCCCTAAATGGCGCTTTTCGCCGGGGGAAGATAGATAATGTTGGTTGGTTATTGGTTTTACGACACGTCGACCGTTGAGACATATAGCGTCGCCAATCTCTCACGCCGATTGGTCGCGGGCGAAGAGTAGCGACAGGTGAGATTCGAACCCACAATCTTTCGATTGTGAGACGAGCATCTTACCCCTAGACCACTCGTCCCCTAAGAAGATAGATAATGTACGTAGGACGTAAGGGTAAGATATTGTACCGAAATGTACGTAATGAGAAGAAATATACGTAATGGTACGATATTGCCATGTACGTAAATTGGCAAGGCACGCATCAGCGCCATAAATGACGCCCTTCGCCGGTGTAAGATATTACAATGTGCGTAAAGTAGTACGGCACACATCACATCATAGGCAGGTAGGAATTCACCGAAACCACGATACCTCGATGCTGCCAGCACCAGCCGAACTGTGCTGTCTGGGCCCCGATCCAGCCGGCCCAACACAGGTCTGGAAGCCGTCCCCACCGGCTGGGTGAGCGCACGATGGGCGAGCGTCGCTCCCACCGCTTGCGCGCCGTGCGGTCAGGCCAGCTGAGGTCAGTCGGCCCGGCTCTACAGGAGTTGTAGGGACGCCAGGAGAGCGGGAAGGCGTAGGAGTAGCAGGAGAGGTGACACGCTGCAAGAGGTGACGCACGGTGTATGGCAGTTGTTGAGTAGCTGACTAGCTAATCATCTCTGCACACACAGTCACATGGCACGCGACGACGGGACGGCACACCGGACATTCTTTTTACTCAATTCACGCCCAGTTAACTTAAACTCTAGCTAAGTAAAGTTACACATATACGATCGATCTGTGTTGCATTTTCCTGACACAAATCATATCTGAGAAGAACGAAGCGAACGAACGCGCGCCAGGTCATCCCACGGTAGCGCCTTACACTTCGGAACCAAGTGTCAAATGATCGCCTAACAGACAACCAAGTGTACAACCAAGTGTACCATGACTGCCTAGAAGATAACCAAGTATATCACTACCGCCTATCAGACAAAAAAGTGTGCCATTACTGCCTAGTAGACACCAGTGTACAACCAATTGTACCATTACTGCCAAACAGACACCAGTGTACAACCAAGCGTACCATTACTGCATAACAGACACCAGTGTACAGCCAAGTGTACCATTACTACCCAACAGACACCAGTGTACAACCAAGCGTACCATTACTGCATAACAGACACCAGTGTACAACCAAGTGTGCCATTACTGCCTAACGGACACCAGTGTACAATCAAGTGTACCATTACTGTCTAGCATGCACCAGTGTATAACCAAGCTTACCACTACTTCCTAACAGACACAAATGTACAACCAAGTGTACCAATTACTGCCTAGCATACACCAATGCACAATAAAGTTTACCATTACTGCCTAACGGACACCAGTGTACAACCAGGTGTACCATTACTGCCTAACAGACACCAGTGTACAACCAGGTGTACCATTACTGCCTAACGGACACCAGTGTACAACCAGGTGTACCATTAATCCCTAACAGATACCAGTGTACGACCAAGTGTACGAATTACTGCCTAACAGAGACCAGTACCCGATCTGGTTTCAAAGACAATATCTACAGCGATCTCTTTTGCAGCACTGGGGCCGACACGTTGCACGGTCTGGTACGATGAGTCCGTATCCAAACATTACAGGCCAAACGGCTCTTCCGCAAATTTAGATAGTTATTTTGGTTTTTGGGCGCATCGACTACTGAGGTCATTTTGCGCCCAACGTGGCTAGCTTTTAAACAATGGGAATTTGGAACGCACAGGCGAGCAATGACGCATCCCGTCGGTGAGAGCATGCCGACGACAACCGACAATACCAAACAATTAATATATCGACTATGTCGGTGGATCTACACCCCTAGTTTGACAACGTGAATAAAGTAAGCGAGAGACTGATCTTCAATTGTGAATAATACTAAATACGTTGCTTTCTTTGTCGCTCACTAAAATACACGTCCTGAAATATTGCGGTCTCCAAGAGAACCCACCAAGATATCACGTCATGTGAAGACAATGATCGAAGTAGTTAAAAATACTGAATACCGCATCGCCATGAACAAATTAAGTTAGCTGTCTTGAAATGCATTCCAACGGTTGACATTTTAATACACATGCATGAGGAAAGAGAAGAAGATGGTTACCGCCAGGACTGAAGATGCATGGTACCAATCTCACCCACCTGATCTTCCATGTAGATAACGTGCTTGACTTTGGGACATTGATCCAGGATGGACTTGACCTTGTTACTGAGCGCGTGCGATGTGATCACATGTGCGACCTCTGTCTCCTTAATACCGTGGGCGACGGCGTCCTCGCTTAGAGTAGCATACAGGGTCACCACTGGAACGGCACGTCACATGGTCAGAGTAGCGTCCGGGGTCACCACTGGAACGGCACGTCACATGGTCAGAGTAGCGTCCGGGGTCACCACTGGAACGGCACGTCACATGGTCAGAGTAGCGTCCGGGGTCTCCACTGGAACGACACGTCACACCACCACTGATCTCAGCCCATCGGTGCTGCTGCAATTGTGTCGCACACTCGAAAAGAACGGCCAGATCAATCCAGGACAATCGCAGCTGCTGTGCAACAAGTACAGAGAAACCTGCCCAACTCCACCCACATGGCGCACACTATTACCAGAGTAAGGAGCTCGCTGTTGTTATTTGGGCCTGAGGCGCACCAATTGTACATCAACTGTTCATCAACGTGGGTCATGCAGCGTGCATTAAGCAGCTCACTGCACTTTCCACCAGTGGATCTGTACAATGACAAATGAAGCGTTAGTGTGCAGTAACCATTAGTGAAGCTGTACAGTGACAAGTGAAGCGTTAGTGCACAGTACTCAGCAGTGAAGCTGTACAGTGAAAAGTGAAGCGTTAGTGCACAGTACTCAGCAGTGGAGCTGTACAGTAACAAGTGAAGCGTTAGTGCACAGTACTTAGCAGTGGAGCTGTGCAGTGGCAAGTGAAGCGTTAGTGCACAGTACTCACCAGTGATTCTCTGCGTGAAGGCGCCCATAGCAGCTATCAACCATTCAACGCGAGTCTCGGCGAAGATGGCCACGCGTCCGCCCGGCTCGACCCCCATCTTAAGCAGGGCGCGACCGAATGACTCGGCTCGCTCCCCGAACGTCACGTAACTCAACCACTTGTAGTCGCCCATCACGAACTGCCGGCACGGCACTGGGCAGGTCAAGTCACCGTGGGTTACGTCCGGGAGTACGGCACTGGCCAGGTCAAGTCACCGTGGGCTACGTCCGGGAGCACAGCACTGGGCAGGTCAAGTCACGCTGTGGTACGTCCGGGAGCACAGCACTGGGCAGGTCAAGTCACCGTGGGCTACGTCCGGGAGCACAGCACTGGGCAGGTCAAGTCACCGTGGGCTACGTCCGGGAGCACAGCACTGGGCAGGTCAAGTCACCGTGGGCTACGTCCGGGAGCACAGCACTGGGCAGGTCAAGTCACGCTGGGGTCCGTGAGCACAGCACTGGGCAGGTGAAGTCACCGTGGGCTACGTCCGGGAGCACAATACTGGGCATGTCAAGTCAAGGTGGGCTACGTCCGGGAGCATAACACTGGGCCACTCGTCACCAACGGAACAAATCAACGCTGACGTCAGGCCAGATCAAGTGTCTATTAATCAAAGGTGCCCACCACAAACTGTGGCCAATGCAAGCTGTCTGGTATTAATTTATGCTTAGGTCGTAAAGTCCGATCACACCACAGGAAAACTCCATTGTGTGACCACAAACAGTCCGATGACAAGACAGGAAGCCTCCAATGTGTGACAAAAAAGTCCGACCACACAACAGGAAACCTTTATTGTGTGACCAGTAATAAAACGTACTGCCTATCACAAGACAGGAAACCTTTATTATGTGACCACAAATAAAAGACGCCGCCTATCACACGGCAGGAAACCTCCATTGTGACCACAAATAAAACATCGCCTGTCACAACCAACCAAAAATAACTCGTATTAATTAGGGAAAGGGTGGAAGCTCACCGTTGTGGCCTCTGACCAATTACAATTATCCGTCACCGGTACCGTGATACATCTGTATGATGCAGGCAACATCGAGATACAACGTGCAGCAATTCCGTATACAACTGAGCACCCCGCATTTAGCGGATTGGGCAATGGCTACTTCAGAGAACAGCTCCGTCATCTGTCCCGCCAGTGCCCTGAAACTCCCAAACGTGCGTGGAAAACGACACCAATGAGGAACTTGATTTTACCTCCTGCAGATCATTTTGACTTCCTAAGTTGATTTCCATGAAACTTCACAACATACGTGCAACTGTACTAATTGCTACTTTTTCACCATATTAGATTCGTGGTATCTGTGCCATCACAATCTTGCCAGTGAGTGCTATGTTCATCCGTCATCGTCATCTTTTGCCCGCAATTGCTCCTATAATATCGATAAATTACTTCGACGTCATCAGGACTTCTTCACGTCTTCGGCCGCCAAACTCTCCACTCAACGACAAAATGAATTCCAGGGTAGCGGCCCCACTGTTGGCGCGTATTCTCCGGTCTGCTCCGGATATCTAGCGACTATCCGAAAGCAAGGAAAGGGGTGGCAGGCGCCCTTGTAACCAATCTATGAACTGGCTGGGCAGCCGGTCAATCCAAGGGCATCAGCAAACGGAACATCAGCCTATCAACTGTCACCGACGATCATGAAGCAGTTGGTGTACCTGAGCAACACATTAACCGCGTTGCAATGTTCGCAGGTAACAAACTCCGGCCACCAATCAACCGAAGGCCTACGTCGTGCTACGTAAGAAGTCGCGGTAACAATCGGAAAAATGCGACTGCTGGGCTAGTGTGAGATCCAGATGATTTCCAGCTGGGATCCGCTGTGTTACGCTGGAGTATACCTGAGTGGCTTAGGAACCAAATGTAATGATCTCGGGACCCAAGGGGCCGGTAGTTCTTATCCTGTTGGAGCGGTTTTGCCAACAAGTAGGTTGAAGCTAAGAATGTGGGGCAGGCTGAGCTAACACTCGCACGCCGCGACAATCAACATAGCCGGTGGAGAGCGGCAGAGCTCCAACGTCGGGTGCATGAAGGCGGCCTGATACATGTAGTGGGAGCCCGGCTCGACGCGACACGCACATCCCGGTCTGCCGCTGCTGTGGCGCCACTCGAGGCCCTACCCCAGAACATGTCTCAAACTGTTCCGACTTCACCCGCCACAACACGCCTCCACGTCTTCCTGTTTGTCGCCGCTGTGTCACCGCACTCATAGTTCAGATTACGCTTCCGATAGCCGGCCGACTGTCGCTAGTGCAGCGTTGAAATATTGATTTTTCGTCAGGTGTGAGATGTTACTGGACTCGTTTCGACATGTCTAAATTCGCCATGGAAACGATGCCGTTTAGAATATCATTTCAGTCCTGCAAACTCAATTTTGAGCACATAGCGTGCTTATATATGCATCTTTTTCGTATATTTTGGGAGACACCTAATATGAGGATGCTTCTGTTAATGACACCGATATGAATGCCATGCTATCAGCAAATTGTATTGAACGGCAGACCACATCATAGGTAGTCTCTTTGCCTGAAATAGCGTCAGGTACGAGATGTTCATGTATCACAATCTGTAATGGTGAGCGTAAGCATGATACTTACACACAATATACCGTTAGAAACGAGTCATGGAGACTTCATAGATACATATCAAGAAGCACGATGTCGATACTTCTTATAGAAGGATGTCCCTTCAGTGTTCAGTATATTCCACCCTATTTCACGAAAAATGTATCACTGCGCTAGCGTGACGTCAACATTGCCTTCGCAATACGTTCGACGACCGCCTCTGCGTCATCTGGCAACTCCAACCGCGTCGGTCCAAGTTAGGTCAGCACGGTAACAGCTTCCCGGACGTGCGGCCGTCAGGTCAGGGGAGGCTTCTGATGGGACTCAGGTGACTCCCCCTGATACTCCGTACAAGCATGGGGTGTTCAGAGACAATTACGCTCAGTGGTCCACGCAGGCGTGAGACGCGACCAAGAGGAACGGAAGCAGGTCTTCTCCATACAACTTCCCCGATTTTGTCTTGCTTCCAACTAAGTCTTAACAAAATGTCACCGCCTATCTCAGCCTGCTAGCCATACACTTTTTCGTCCTCGCAATATTTTGGTGACAACTCTTCCTCACACTAGGTATCTCTATAAAAAGTAAAACATTATCTTTCTCCCTCAGGCAACCCCCAGTACACTCGTGCAGGCAGCGTAACTTGGCTCATTGTGGCGGCGGCTGGCTGGGCCCGAGTCGTCTGTGACAACAAACAGGCGGTATTCTGTGTGGTCTCCCGTGTTCAGCCTCTGTCCTCTGGTCTCGAAGCAAGGGTTGGATTTCCGAATTCAAGCTCTGCAATTTGAATCGTAATTTCAATAAAATAACAGAACAAAATGTACCTCGGAGGGGGCCTGTATTTCATAACGAATCGACACGAACCAAATAATTAATAATAATGGATTTACCCCATCAATATACGAATAAAGCTATCATATATGAAGTTCCTGGGGAAGCAGAACCAAAGCTGTTGATTTCGGCAGCAAAATGAATGTATTTCTGGTCAGAATGTACAATTTTCGATGTTTCGAAGACAAATCAATGAATTCACGCCTTGTGAACTTTGCTAAAGGCTTGCCAGCCCTACCCGAAACCTTGCCTCCCTTCCACTTCCAAGCCTCCAGCAATGCCAGACAGGATCAAACACTTGTGACTATGCGTCATATCAGCATAAGATGCCATTAGGGGGCACTGGACGAGCGACGGCAACAGGTGGGTCATGGGACCCATATGCTGCCGGCGCAGGATTCGACACCATACCGTGACAGGGAAGTTGTGCACCGAGCACAACCGCTCTCTTGGCAGCCCGTGAAGACACGAACCTCATTGCGGTCAATGTTAGCGGAAGTGGACATATTTAAGAAATAAGAAACTTATTTTGATTGATTGATTGATTGCTTGTGCTTAGGGGCGCATCAACTGCTACTGGTTATGTAGCGCCCATAACTGTTTTTTTTTCTCACATTACACTAGGCGGCAGGAGTCTATTTTCGGAAGGGATAGATTACGTCGAACTGAGCGGTCGATATATATCGGTATATTTGTCCTGTCTGGGTGATCTCCGAATTGTCACCTAAAACGTCACAGTAAGACCATTCGTGGCAATTGGAACCGAAGTAACGTCTTCGTTCTACCGTGAAGTTGGGGCATGAAAACAGTATATGTCGAACTGTCATCGGTAAGCCACATCGGGAACAGCGTGGCTTTGCCTCCCTTCTCAAAAGGTAGCCGTGCGTTGCATACGTGTGCCCTATTCTCAAGCGTGCCAGAATCACCTCTTCTCTCCTACATTTCCTTAGCGATGATGTCCACGGTGCCAGAACTGGTTTGATGGTACGGAGTTTGTTTAAAATTTGGGAATTCCAGCTTTCTTGCCACTTTCCTTGGAGGAAAGCATTTACATTTGCGTAGTAATCTCTGGCTGGGAGGGGCAGAGCTCGAATCCGACGTGACTGCGCGGCACGCTTAGCAGCAGCGTCAGCCAGCTCATTTCCTGTGATGCCGGTATGGCTCGGTATCCAGCAGAGGATAATCCTCTTACCCGCTCTACCCAGTACTGTCAGTCGTGCCAGGATTTCTTGAACGAACTGGTTTGATGGTTGAAAAGACTGAAGGGCCCGAAGGCTACTCAACGAGTCTGTTAAAATAAGATGTAGGGTTTCATCTCCAACCTCAATAAAACATAGTGCCTTAATAATTGCAACCAACTCCGCAGTGTACACAGACGCGTGTGGTGGTAAAGTAAAAGATCTTGTTGCTGTCCGACATACAAATGCGCAACCAGTTCCATGGGCTGTCTTGGATCCGTCAGTGTACGTTCGAGAGTAGCAGCGATACAATTCTAGTAGCTCCAGTGCTTCTGCTCTGAAGAGCTCTGGGACAGTATGTCCTTTCTGGGTTGTAGCCAGGGATAAATCAATATCGGGTGAGGCGAGTTCCCATGGTGGAGTTCGCATGTATTTCATCCTCGCCACGCCTCTCAGTGGGATTTCAGCCTCATGAAGTAGCGAGCAAATTCTGACGCAAAATGGTCTCAGTCTTTGACCTCTTTGCCCGTGGAAAATCGACAACAAATGGTGAGAAAAACAGATTTGTAAGTGGGATGTTCTGGAAGCTGCCTTAGCTTTATTGCATACCGGAGGCCCAGCTTCTCGCGTCTGCTTGCCAACGATGGCTCATGGGCCTCTGCTCACATCGGTACATTGTGTTCGTTATGGAATGAGTGACAGATATTTGATGTGTATTTCTGGGACGAATGCTCTATTTTAACAAAAATGCGTGTACTTCGTTGGTGAATTGAGTTTAAGGGCGCTTCGACCAAGATGCGTGTACTTCAGGGAGCATTGTGGTAAAACTGCAATTCCAGATTTAAAAGATCAAGTCTGATTATAAGTGAAGGAATTAGTACTTCAAACGCCCTTACAAAAAGCAACTATTAAGGTTTCAAAAGCGTGACGGTCGGGTGGGGTCTGGCAGGGTCGCTCAGATTGGCTGGTTATTGGGGTTTAGGGGCACATCGACTGCGTCGGTCATGCAGCGCCCATATCATCGTCAGTCAAACAATGGCACAGACACGAAGGTCAGTCGACGAGACAACTGCATGTGAAGTGGTCGACATAAGTGTGACATCATGCCGTGCTACGATCATCATATTGTCCGGCGTAAAAGTGAGTTAATGAGGGGCATAAATCACAGAAAACTTGATTTCTGATAGGAAGCGGAAGAGCCGTCCCGATTGAACAACTGATGACTCGTCCCCTAATACTTCCCTAAGGGAGAGAGAGAGGAATGCCCAAAACGACGAGGGTCGCTCAGATTAACTTCTGCCGTATATGCAAGGGCGTCGAGTCGCTCAGATTAACCTTTGCCGTATATACACGGGCGCAGAGTTGCTCAGATTAACTTTTGCCGCATATACACGAGAGTAGACACGCTCAGATTAACCTTTGCCGTACATACACGAGAGTAGAGACGCTCAGACTTCGATCTCGCTCGTAATCGAATGGAGCATTATTTGCTGTTAGCATTCCACGGTCATACCAGTTTGCTGACGTCAGATGTGAACACATCATACATACACAGCGAACGCAACACAAATGTACACCGAACACTGAACAGTCTTCTGTGCAGCTGCGCTAAGTGGCAGAAACCAAGCTCAGTCACGTGATTCTGGGTATACAGAAGACGCACATATCAAGGGCAAATTGCATACCACGCTCAACGTATCGACTCGACTCAACGAGCCCGATGTGATAGTGGCGCTCTGGCAAATACGGCGCAGATCACCAGTGGTCACGGCCCGCCGGTGCGACAAGGCCAGCAGCATCACCAGATAGAGCATGACCGCGAGGCTAAACCGGGCCGGTCAGCTTCAAGTGCTGCAGCGTGACGTGTCCGAATTCGTACCGCCTACATCTCGCAGTGATAACACCCGAACTGTGTGACAGATACGCGGTGCCATCGCGTTTCCGTTGTAATACATGATTGGATCAACTTGCGCCAAACTAGGTTGCTTTAAATGGTGGGCTCCTCCGATGGTGGCGCCGGCCAAGGCCTCACTCACTGTTTGTCTGGCACTTAGCGAACTGTATTCAGCCGTTTCATGGATGGAATGGGTATTTTCAAACATTCCAACAAACATCCACTAGATTCTTTAACGATGCGGTTCTGCGCACAACATGAAAGGTGTGCGTGCTAAATTTGCCCCGGTCCTGGCGGTGGCTTCCGCTTAGTTAGGTGTTTTTGCAGTCTTCGGGCATCCACATTTGCCATCTCTCCATCTCGAACATTTAAATATGACGCAGTGTGTCCTCAATTACAGCAGCGTATGCAAAGCGGAAGTCCAACAACCGGCAGCGACGTCCGGTGTCCCAATAGTCCCTGGGGTAGTCGGTCGAGAGGTTTGCCACGTGTCATATTGAACCAGAGCCTCCTACTCAGTACACTCGCTATATGCGAAGCACGGGTGGTAAGCTTGTGGTTCCGATTTTAATATAAGACCGGATTATTAAGTAAGCCTTCCTGCATCAGGTCAGTTACCTGTTCCAGTTATCGGAACCGGGCCGCCCGCCCGACTGCTCCGTCGGGCGGCTCGGTGCAATCGGCATCGCGAAGAAAGGAGTGAAGTACATGAATGAAGTATGGAAATGCTTAGGTACACAACGACAAACAGTGGTTTTCAGGATGTGTAGGGTACAGTCATTTGCACTTCTGGCAACATTCCAGTCGACCAAGTTTGGTTTCCTTAACCTGTTATGAACTTGACCTGACGACCTCGGTGACCTAATATGACCTTGAAACTATATAACATAACAATATACATCAAACAAGTCGCTGGTGTTGCCAAGAACACTTCCCTTTTGCTGATATACGGGAAGCGCATCAGCGCCGAATTTTTGTGGTCTGGCGCTACGAAATGTTTTGACTTTAACGGACTCTAACTCGAAAAACGTTCTGCCGATTTCCGTATTTCTTGCTTTAAACGACGCGCCGGACATTTCTAAGCAGGTACGCAAAACATGGCGCATACCGACCGGTAAAATCGGAAGTTATGTACGAGAAACCGGAGGGGTGGGCGGATTTCTCCCTCCCCCCTTCAGTGCGCGTGTTAACTCCAAATAACCAACCAGGCGCTAAAGCAGTACCTCTGAGAAGCCCCCCCCACCCCTGTGTCCGGTACAAATCATCATTTGCAATCAGTGTGTTCCACTATGAGCACATAGCATGAGGGGCTACCACGACTAATTCCGTAACTTCGGTTAGACAAGCCAATCAGAGCCATCTCAATCATATCGACAAACATGCTAGATTGTCCGCACCAACTGTCACGTTGAGCACAAAACACCTTCCCTTAATTCCCCACCGCTGTGTGGAATTAAGACGAACGAACGGACGACCGGGCATACATACATACATACATATATACAGACACATACAGACAGACATACATACATAGACTCGCCTCCAACGCCGCCGTGTGGAATTAAGATAGATGGATGGATGGATGGACGGATGGATGGGGTAACCGGACAAATGTACGTAAAGCAAATGTACGTATGGCAGATGTACGTACGCAAATGTATGTGAGTAAATGTACGTAAGCGCAGATGTACCTATGGCTAATGTACGTAAGCGCAAATGTACGTATGGCAAATGTACGTATGCGCAAAAGTACGTATGCGCAAATGTACGTAAGCGCAAATGTACGTAAGCGCAAATGTACGTATGCGCAAATGTACGTAAGCGCAAATGTACGTATGCGCAAATGTACGTATGCGCAAAAGTACGTATGCGCAAATGTACGTAAGCGCAAATGTACGTATGCGCAAAATACGTAAGCGCAAATGTATGTAAGCGCAAATGTGCGTATGCGCAAAAGAACGTATGCGCAAATGTACGTATGACAATTGTACGTAAGTGCAGATGTACGTATGCCAAATTTACTTAAGCGCAAATTTACGAATGGCAAATGTACGTAGGGCATATGCACCTGACCAAATGTGCTTAAACGCAAAGGCCCGTATGCCTAAATGTACGTACATTGGCTCATACGTACATTTGCTCTTGCAATCTTTTAGGTTTACGTACTGTTGCGCTTAAGTACATTTGCGCTTACGTACATTTGCGCTTCCGTACATTTGTACACGCAAATGTACGTAAGCGCATACGTACATTGGCGCTTACGTACATGTAATCATACGTACATTTGCGCATACGTACAATTGCGCTGACGTACATTTGCGCATACGTACATTTTCCATACGTACATTTGCGCTTACGTACATTAGTCATACGTACACCTGCGCTTACGCACAATTGCCATACGTACATGTGCGCTTACGTACATTTGTCCGGTTACCGCAAACGTATGTATGGCATATGTACATAACCAAATGTACGTAAACCCAAAGGTACGCATGCATAAATGGACGTACATTTGCGCATACGTACAATTGCACATACGTACATTTGCGCATACGTACTTTTGCGCTTACGTACATTTGCGCTTACGTACATTTAATCATACGTACTTTTACGCATACGTACATTTGCGCATACGTACTTTTGCGCATACGTACATTTGCGCTTACGTACACTTGCGTATACGTACGTTTACACTTACGTACATGTATGCTTACGTACATTTGTGCATACATACATTTGCGGGTACGTACATTTGCGCATACGTACATTTGCGATTACGTACATTTAATCATACGCACTTTTGCGCTTACGTACATTTGCGCATACGTACTTTTGCGCATACGCACATTTGCGCTTACGTACATTTGCGCATACGTACATTTTCCATACGTACATTTGCGCTTACGTACATTTGTGCATACGTCCATTTTCCATACGTACATTTGCGCTTACGTACATTAGCCATACGTACACCTGCGCTTACGCACAATTGCCATACGTACATCTGCGCTTACGTACATTTGTCCGGTTACCGCAAACGTATGTATGGCATATGTACCTAACCAAATGCACGTAAACCCAAAGGTACGCATGCGTAAATGGACGTACATTTGCGCATACGTACAATTGCACATACGTACATTTGCGCATACGTACTTTTGCGTTTACGTACATTTGCGCTTACGTACATTTGCGCTTACGTACATTTGCGCTTACGTATTTGTGCGCAAACGTACATTCGCGCTTACGTACATTTGCGCATACGTACATTTGCGCAGACGTACATTTGCGTTTGCGTACATTAGCCATACGTACATCTGCGCTTACGTACAATTGCCATACGTACATCTGCGCTTACGTACATTTGCTTACGTACGTTTGTCCTTACAACATTTGTCCTAGAATCATGGATGGACGGATGGACGGATGGACGGATGGACGGATGGACGGATGGACGGATGGACGGATGGACGGATGGACGGATGGACGGATGGACGGATGGACGGATGGACGGATGGACGGATGGACGGATGGACGGATGGACGGATGGACGGATGGACGGATGGACGGATGGACGGATGGACGGATGGACGGATGGACGGATGGACAGACAGACAGACAGACAGACAGACAGACAGACAGACAGACAGACAGACAGACAGACAGACAGACAGACACACACCTTCTTGAAGACCTTGCCACTAGGCTGCAGTTCACTCTCTTCAGAGAGGATCTCCCGCGTGCCAAAGCCGGGCTTGTCCTGGTGCTCCTTCACGGCGTACCTCATGATCTGAAGGAAAAACACCATCGCATCTGGTCATCGGCTCTACCGGCGAACGCTGCCTCCCATCCTCAACAACCGAAGTTAACCGAGCGAAGAGTACTGCAGTAACGTGCATTAACCGAGCGAAGAGTACTGCAGTAACGTGCATTCAGCAGACGGAGTTGCACAAACATAGTTTGTAGAAAGCAACGGTGAACCCGCTCGGTGGGCATCATACACCTCCGAAGGCTTTCCGCGGATAGTGGGAAAAAACGATGCGCGGCAGGGCGTCGAAATTTGTCATACCTTTTCTGACATCAATTTGGCATGTGTGAAAATTGAGGTCAGATATTCTACGGTCAACGAGTTAGTCAAGATCAAGTGAGGTCACATCCAAAAAAATGAACCAGTCCTCACGCTTTAGCAAATAAAGATATCTGAATGAAACTTCCAGTTCGCATATCTTTAGGGATGCAACAAAGGGCACCATACATTTTCGTTTTTGATGACTTATTAGTGTTGCATATGTACCCATTCGGGCTAAAATCGAAGATTATGGCTAAAGTACGCACTTCTTATGAGGGGACGTTGACTTAAAACAACGTAACGTTCCACCGTGTGGAGATTCTAAATTCCATCGGCGAAATACTCACCTTCTCTGCTGCGCCGAGATGTTCACATTCTGCAACGTGTCGAGATACTCATCCTCTCCACCGCGTCCAAATACTCACCTTCTCTGCTGCGCCGAGATGTTCACATTCTGCATCCTGTCGAGATACTCATCCTCTCCACCGCGTCCAAATAAACCCTCGCCAGCAGCATGGTACATTTTGAACCGGGTCCAGATTTTGACCTCCTCAAGTTGACTGTGTCGAGATAGTCATCCTCTTGGCTATGCTCAGACACTCACTTTCTCCACGGTGTCGAGACCCAGTCGTTTCATGGTCAACTGGAAGCCGGAGGGCTCGTCATAGTTCCTGAAGCGGCCCAGTTCCGACGGTACCTGGCGGGCCTGAGGTGGGACACAACCGTCAGCTGACATGCCAAGACGCGTGTGTGACGACGGCATTCCGCAGGGGGAGTGGCGGGCACAAGTGGAGCGACGGCGGCAGTCAGCTGGCGGTCTGGCAGTCAGCTGGCAGTCAGCTGGCAGTCTGGCAGTCAGCTGGCAGTCAGCTGGCAGTAAGCCGACACACGAGACACACGAGACACGTGGTAGCTTTATTGAAGGTCGGCTTCCAGTGGACAATACTGAGGCAAGAGTCGAGAGCTACAAGATGCGGGTGCATCAAATACATTTTCAAGAGAGCTGATATGGAATACCCGATCGGATAAACGCCTCTAAAGCTTTTCCAAGTGAATGGGCTTTGATTCAACTGGCCCAGCACCCAGTTATCGCTATATAACACACTGTATATAACTATAAACACGATATATCGCTATATAACTATATGCATGTGGTGCGTATAGTTTTAGACATACTCCTGTGCTTTCGAAAGCCATGCGTTTTTGTAACAGTGAAACAGCACCAGTGCCCAGAAATTATAAAAGTTGAGTGGAGACCCATACATAATGACCATTGTTTTTTAACATCAATTTATATTTTTGACATTAAGTGCCTTTTTTGTTACATGCTATGAGTGGGATGTACTTCTTTAAAAGTGCTGATGGCGTCTGGCAGCAGCACCACCGACTGGGAAAGGCAGCAGATAAATTACTGACATTATCACTACCATCAAACAATGAACAAACGTGATATAAGGTAGTTCATCAACGGGCAGTATCCGCATACATTTGCCAATTTTTGCACCCCAGTTGGGTTTTTTTACATCACCCTCCTACCCCTCCAGTTTACAAAAAAAAGAATCAACACACTAAACAGCACAATGATAAAATACAGGAAGCGACACAAAATACCAGTTGATTTTCTGACGTTTGTCATAGAACAGTCCCACCGAGCTGGAATAAACAATTTCCTACATTGCATGGAAGCATAATCAACATTAGGAAGCAGACCATAAACGGCATAGCTTGTTCTTTGTTGATGAAGTGGACGCGCATTATTGGCTACTGTGCCAGGAATTCTCCAATTTACAAAAGATGTTAGTCTAATATGGAACCGACTGTGACGCCGGGGTCGATCCAAAAGCTTGGAAACTGGACGACACAACTCACCATTAAAGTAAGTAGCTCGCCTGACTTAATTATCCGCTGTCGAACTTCAGCCAAGCAGATAATTCGAAGGGACATGCATGCACAAAAACCGTACTCGTGGACCAATTACTATACGGTGTTGAACCCTGCATGGATCTGTTGCAATATATCGCCATATACTTGGGCAGACATCTCCGAATTATTCCATTGCACAGGAGCACATTGGGCAGTTGTGAAGTGGCTGAAGCTGCAGGCTTGTATGGTGTTTGGTGCCAGCAGCGACACAGCCGGCCATGTACAGTTACACACGTGGGTACGAGTGGTCTAGGGGTAAGATGTTCGTCTCACAATCGAAAGGTTGTGGGTTCGAGTCTCACCTGTCGCTACTCTTCGCCCGCGACCAATCGGCGTGAGAGATTGGCAACGCTACATGACTCAACGGTCGACGTGTCGTAAAACCAATAACCAACCAACAGTTACACATGTGTGGAGATCGCATCTGACGGCCACTCGTCTGGGCGTTCGGCCTGACCGGAATGTCGATGGACGTGGCTCTGCCGACCCTTATCGGGCCCTGAACCAGAGAACACGATGTGTTGGATGGGTGGTGTCGGACCAGACCAGACCGGGGTTCCGATGAATGTGGCTCTGTCGGGCCATATTGGGACTTGCACCAGGGAACACGATGTGTTGGATAGGTGGTGTTGGATCAGACTGGAATGGTGTCCCCACGGTGCGTCTGGCGCACCAAGCAGGACCGGTCGGATTGATCGTCTCCGAGGAGTCATCGATTTCAGCTGGGACAGTTCTCGACAACCCGTCAAGTTTTCTGCAGGATCAAATACTCTATCAAGACCAATGGCCCGACCAGCTCCGCCGGACCTGTCTGACCTTTCAGGCGAGATGCGGGAACGGCACCAGCCAGTCCTCGAGGAATACCAAGAGGACGAAGAGAATGGAGACGTTGCTAAGTGTCTACTCAGGGTGATATGTATGTATTGAGTCATGTGGTTTCTCTTGACAGACCAGAGAGGGAATGTTGAGGGCAGTCTGGTGCGAGAGCTGTACATAAATATGTGTATAAAGAAACTGACATGTGCATGGACCATGGTTCGCGAGCTACATAGTAAGATGTGTATGAAGAAACCGACATGTGTATGGATCATGCTGCGCGAGCTATACAATGGGATGTGTATAAGGAAGCTGACATGTGCATCGAACAAGCTTTGAGGTCAGACTGGTGCGCAAGCTGTACAGTGAGATGTATATAAGGAAGCTGACGTGTGCGTCGACCATGATTTGACGGCAGTCTGGTGCGCGAGCTGAGAAGCAAGATGTTTATAAAGTAGCTGACATGTGCATCGACCATGATGCGCGAGCTGCACAGAAAGATGTGTGCAAGGAAGCTACCATGTGCATCGACCATGCTTTGAAGTCAGTCTGGTGCGCGAGCTGTGTAGTAAGATGTGCATAAAGAGCTGACATGTGCATCGACCATGGTGCGCGGGCTGTGCAGTAAAATGTGTGTAAGGAAACTGGCCTATTCCACGACAAATCGACAAGGGCATAACACCCAATATTTTATATTTTGATGAAAATATTTGTGTGGGGTTATCTAATGCGCCGAGTCCAGCTGTGCCATTTTAAGAAAGATCAGGTCAACGGTCAAGGAGTTATAGCCTGGGGCGTTTCTGAGATGTCACCAAACAAGGGTGTCTTTTGAGGTCCTTAATACAATGAAGAACATTCCGAATTGTGCAAAAGTATATATTGGTGAACTCACAATGACCCATTGCATCTTTTGGTTATTTCGAAATTATTGTTTACGGGATATTTGAAATCATGACATCGTGACCTAAGATCACGTGACCTACTTTAACTATCGGGACAGTCACAATGCGATTTGAAAAGAGCAGAAATGAAGTTCGATCTTTCACAGCAATTTTTTTTAAATACGGGTTGGCCCCTAAAAACCAACATATCCGTTCAAAATTATGCATGCATGGTTGTTTTTGCGCTAGTTTATCGTGGCCTGGTTTTATATTTGTTTAGAACAGTGTATTACTGAAATACAAGCCTTGTGATGTTCGTGGCACGTGACGGGATGAGAATGTTAGTCATCTGATCTTGAGTGTTGTGTTGCATACGCATTCTAACTCATTATGAGGTCAAGGGTCAAACAAATGGCAGAAATGTCTCCGAATTGTGGCCCATTCCACGACAGATCGACAAGTGAAGGGGACAAATTGCACTCTATATCTCCATGAAAATACTTATATAGGGTCAGCTTTGTCTCTATCATCCAGCTGTGCAATTTTGGGAAAGATCGGAGCAATGGTTAAGGCGTTATATCATCGGACATTTTGAGAGGTCACCTTAATATTTGGATACCTGGAACTCAATGAGGAGTAACACGAATTGTACGAAGCTATATATCGCTGAACTCGTCATGATCCACTGCATCTTGTGCGGATTTAGACATTTTTGTTCACACTTTTTTTAAATCGTGAGCTTGTGACATAAGATAACGTGACCTAGTTTAACCTTCGAGACAGTCCCAATGCTATTTTGGACATTTGGAAGCGACGAAGGGTGATATGTGAAATCCTATATCGTCACTTGTAAGGAAAAAAGTAATAGAATTGTTTTCACCTTATGTAATATATTTCTGCCTCAATGTCAGCGTATCAAACATGTACTATCATATTTCACGGACAACATTGAAGGGTTTGTATCACCGCCAATCACTGTAATATCAACCCTCTGGCGTATCAAACCGCACATTTTGGAATCGAAAAGATGAACCTCATTGACTGAGTAATCGCATTAATCTTGAACTGCTTGAGAACAAATGTGGCGCGGACACATCCATTGACACATGCTGAGCCTGAAATGAATCGCATTTGATCATGAACCGTCTACATCGGTGTATTAAAACATAGTAACATAATTACACAATGCAATGCAATACAATAATGTGTTGCAGTACAGTATTATAATGCACAGTAATGCAATAATCTACAGATATGCAGATGATCCCATACCTCGTCAGAATCCCAGTTCAGACTGATTATCTGTTACTGCAATAATGCTAATCAACACAATCTGCATCCCCAACTACTAACAAACGCCCCGCATCGGTAAGCAGTTTATGAACTATTACGGTGCTGTGGGTCACTGGTGCGAACTTGTGGTACCCCTGTGTTCCCTTCACCGTGATGGCCTTCGAGAAGCGCTCGGTGAGGTGGGTCGTGACGTTCATTTCCTCCTGCTTTGATACAAATATGAATTTGATGCAGCTGGCTAGCTTGTGCGACAGATACTCAAACATGTCTTCCGCCGTCAGTATCTGGCTGTTAAACGGGCGCTTGAGGCTCTCTTGAGCCGCGGCACGCTATTCTGTTCCCCCGATGCCGTTGCAAGCGCCCTTGCCATGAGATGTGACAAAAAAGCCACTCACAGGATACTAAAAAATACTGTCTCATGGTGCTATACATCAGGGCCTCCTCTAAGGAATTTTCACTAGGTGGGATCTCTTGCTCATACCTAAACAGTATAATATGGCGTCACTGGCGGATCTAGCCTTCCTGTTTGTGGGAGGCCAACTTTCGGCGCGGACCCCCCCCCCCCCCCCCCCCCAGTGGCGTAACTAGGGCTTGCGTCATGGAAGGGGGCAAACTGATTTGGAGGGTGCTCAAGCTACCACTATTTTGGTCTAAAGGCACCGGATTTCGACCAGTTTTTAAAAATGACCTTTTTATTTATTTTTAATACAATGATTAGTGACCAACTTAGCTGTCCTGTGGAGGGGGCATAATCTATCACCATCATTTCTGAGCCACATAATTTAACTCTAACTCCCCCACCCTGTTCGATGGTTTTTCTGTTGGTATCCCTTGATAAGTCACCTCAGGCTGCTGAAGCTACACCTGTGCAAATCACTTAAAAATGCAAAATTTTCAAATTTCAGGCATTCTACTTCATACCGCACGGTCACCACCACGCCGACGTTCGTACACGTGTACGACCGCCTTGCGCATTCGGCGTAATCGCCATATTTCGTGCGAACTGAATGGGGCATTGGGGTTCGCTGGGATATTTCAATAAATTCAATTCGATGATCAGTTCTCTTCTTCCCACATTTTCTGGTGGTTAACAAATCCGGATACCCGTTGAGCTTTGATGTACTTCATCTCTTTGGTTAAATATGCTCCCAGATTGGCTGCCGGACCGAGGTCCCGGCTAGGTTTTCTTTTTTTGATCCGTTGCGTTTTTTCTTCGGCTACGGATTTGTTTTAGAGTGCCAGCAAATTTGTGTTCGGTGCCTGGTACATTTTTAAGACCCCGGCTCTCGTTAAGATTTGTTGCATTTTGTGCGCCGATGAATATTGTTATGTACCGGCGCGTTTTCGAACACCCCGATGTGCTCATTTAGTGCCCGGCCTTTCTGCTCATTTTTAGGTCCATCACGCTTTTTGCGAGCCCAGCCTGTCTTTGAAGCTCTCATGTGGTCTCATGGCCACAGTGTGCTTTGAGGGCCTCCAATGTGTGTTTTTTAAAAGCTCCAGGTGTTTGTATTTAGGGATGCAACGCATGTTTGAAGACCCTGCGAGAGTACTGCTTTTTGTGAGACTCCCATTGTGCTCTGAGGATCCTGCTGTGTTTATTTAGGGTCTCTGACGAAAATTTGTAGGACCCCAGTACGACTTTGGGGGTTCCGTAGCAACTTCTCGGGTCCAGGCGCATGATTCTGGGGACCAGACGCCAGTGTTCTGCGCTCGGTGCGATTTTGGGAGCTCTTCGATTTCTTTTTAAAGTCCGAATCTCGGCCGGATTTTTTTTTACCCCGGCGCCATATTTTTGTGTCACGTCGCGAATCTTCAAGCTTCAGTGCGTTTTTTTACGGGCAGTACGCGATGTTTGAAGGCGTCTGGCGCTATGTTTGGGGATCCGGAGCGATTTTCTTGGCTCAGGCCTTTTTTTGGAATCACCCCTTATTTTGGAGGGCCCTGGCTTGATCCCTGTCGGGTTCCAATGCGACTTTTAGGGCCACGCTGTGCTTTTCTGGGCCCTCGACGCCAATTTTCTAGAGCCCCGACGGGAGTTTTTGATGCCACGACACAATTTTTTTTGGACTACTGACGGAAATTTTGGGTCCCGAATGCGATATTTCGGGAGACCGCCGGGAGTTCCTGGGGCGCGTTGTACTTAGCTGGCACCATAACACGATTTAGGCGGGCACTGGTGCACATTTTCCGACTCCGGTGCAAGTTTTCTGGGGCCAGCTTATTTATTCGGAGCCCCTACGTGAAACCGGGAACGACTTCGATGCGATTTTTCCCGGTGCGAATTTGTGGAACCCCAGCGCGATTTTTGGGGACCCCGGCACGCTTCTTTGGAGACCATCCCACTGAGGATGGAGAGGGAACATCTTCCCTCTTTGGTACACCACTGCGGCTGCTCATCGATTTTTTGTTTTGGGTGACCATCCCACTGAGGATGGAGAGCAGACATTTTCCCTCTTTGATACGCCACTGTGGCTGCTCATCGATTTCTTATTCAGTCGATGGCACCCTTCAGAGTAGAAAGACCCTTCGGATAATTTTATTTCAGGACCTGGTCTTAATTTTCCGGTGCTTAGGTTCATTCGATTAAGTCGCAGTATGATGTTTGGGGGTAGAGTTCTATTCTTCGGGCTCCCGGTGCTATTTCTTCGGTGGCTCGGCAAGTTTCTTTTCCGGGACCCGACAGTTTTTTTTGGGTCATGGACGCGATTTGTGAGACCGCAGTGTATTCCGGGTAAGAATCGATTTGTATGGGGCAGCTGCGACCAGGGGCAGCTGCGACTAGCTGCCCCTGCTGTCCCTGCGCGACCTTTTCGTCCCAAGTGTCATTTCCAATGGCTGTGACGTGACTTTTAAGTCCCAGTACGATTTTTTGGGGCCCCGGCGTCATTTGTTTGGATCCCTAGTGCGAGGTTTAACGGCCCCGACACGCTATTTTTTTTAGTGGGGGTCAATACCTTTCGTAGGCCTTTGGCGCGATTGTTGGAACCACGAGTGATTTTTAATGTCCGGATTGTTGTTTTTTTGTATTGCCCTGGCTTCATTTGTTTGAGGTCCCGGTGAGACTTTTGGGGCCCGGTGAGACCTGTCGAGCCCCTTGTGTGATTTGCAGGGGCCCAGACGCGAATTTTTGGGGCCCCAACGAAATATCCTGGGGCCCGACCTCTTTTTTGGGGCTCCAGCGCGATCTTGAAGGACACCGACACGACTTCTTCTTTATTTACCTCAGCGTGATTTTCAGGTGTCCAGGCACGAAATTTTGAGGCCACCAGCGTGATTTTCAGTTGCACCCAGACCAAATGTTGGGCGTCAAGCGCGATTTTTTGTGTGGCCCGGACAGACATTTTTGGCCCCAAGCGTGATTTTCAGGGGCCACAGCTCATCCTTTTCGTGCCCAAAACGTGGTTTCAAGGGGCCCCGGTCGAACCTTTTAGGTCCACAGCGTGACTTTCAGTGACCCTGGCACTTTTCGCGGCCCGAACAAGATTTTCAGTAGCCCAGCCGTATTTCGGTTCTGAGCGCTATTTCGGGGAGCCGGCCCGACCTTTTGAGGCCCCCAGCGTGATTTTCAAGGGCCCCGCGCGACTTTTTGGGAGCTCCGGTCCCACGTTTTGGAGCTCAAAGCGTCGTTACTAGAAGTCACGGAACGATTTTTGGGCCCACAATGTGATTTCCAAGGGCCTCAGTGCGATTTTGGATTCCCGGCGGCATTTACAGGGACCCTGTGCGACATTGTGGTGTCCTTAATGTGCTTTTCAGGTGCCCCGGTGTGAATTTGTGTGGGCCCCAGCAGCATTGTCAGGGGGTCAGGCGCATTTTCAACCACGGTGCGCTTCTTGGGAGCCCCACGACCACTCAGGAGGTGGGGGCAACTGCCCCTTTTGCCCGGGGAGTGTCTGGGTTAGTGTCGCCTGGGGGAGGAAAGCCGATCAACATTCCACCACGTTATAAACCTTGTCTTTTTTTTATAGAGGCATAGATGCCTTTATAAAAATAAAGTTAAGCTATCCAACGAAGCTAGATCTAGCTTCGTCTGTTTCTTCATTTTAGCAACATCAAAGAAAAGACCACAAATGAATATCTAGCTCGTCAGCTCTTATCAGCTCATCAGGTCACTCATGTGCGGCCTGGCTCGAGTCGCCCCGCTCTTCGGTGGTGTGCGTAAAAGTATAGAACATGTTTTTGTAATACCACCGTTAATAGACCGAATAACTGGCTTTGTAGTATACATTTATTATAGAAACATTTAACATTTGAGCCTTCCTCGTTGCTTTGACCTCAGCATAAGTGCTGCCAACTTACAACCATTTTTGCCTTCTTGATAAAATATACCGTTCAACGAAAAAAAAATAACTTCCGCTGCTGGAACTATGCGAAGGATTTTTGGTTACTTTTTCCATTGAATCTCCCTTTGACTATGTGTGATTTTTCACTCCACTAGGTGAGATTTCACGGCACTAGGTGAGACGCATCCCACCTAGTTAATATGTTAGAGGAGGCCTGACACACATTGACGAAGTGATGCTTATTCGTATACCGCCGTATGTGAAATGAATATATTTTTTAGGTCAGGTACTGCGGTCCGAATTGCTGGGATAGGCCGTTGCAGGTACGCTCGCACCATGTCGGCTTTGTGCGACGGCATGTTGGCGTACCGTCAGAAATACAGCAACAGCTTTGATGGCACAGTACCTCGTCCTCACGCCAGTATACTACAAACACGGTACACGGCACACTGGAACGAATCCCAGTGGAAGCCCTGAGCTGCATCATGCACCAAAAATGAATAATTTTCAGCGAAATCGTACTAGACAATCACTTCGCCCTCCTTGCCTTGGTGTACGTGAAGTGCTAACCTTGTTTGTCAGCTGCAAAGTGGTGTCTGGTGAGCTTCACGGTTTGCTGGCTCAAATGTCGCATGCTTTCCTCTTTGGTCTAGACTATTTATGTGAGTGTACAGCGATTCGTGCTCATCCACTGTTTGTACCTAATTTCATTATCCATGTCATCATCTGGGGCTAAATCACCTTCACTCTCTTCTCCTGATTTGTCCGCGATAATAATCCTCAGAAAGTTCATCACCCCGTCTTCACCAAGGCATTCATCACAGTTGTGCATCATGCAATCACGGTTTTCCGTGCCACATACAGCGTGATCGAGGAGGTTACGGTATTTGAGACCGGGAAGGCCGAGAGCGGATATGAGCAGGTTTGGGTTTTGATGATAAGTGCACATGCACACCGAATACGTCCCACTCCTGCCTGCCAAGACACAATGCTTCGGACGAAGGGCAGCAAAGGTTAAGAAACTGGTGCGAGGGTTTCCAGTTGTCTGCTTGTATAGATCACATATCTCACACAAATTTCCCGAAGCAAGGCTTTTCTGAGCTTTACTTTTGGTTCCATCAACATGTCGCACCGTGACACGGTCGGTCTTGCCGAGGCACATCCGGCTGATCGGGTCCGACTGATAAAATAGCTTTACTTTCACCTTGACTGCGTCCGATATTCTCATAAATTTCTTCGCTTCACAGGCAGCACGTTCAGCGAGAGTGAGCAGTGCGTACCCAACACAGTGCCACCCCTTGTTGGTGCCCTTCCTGATATTTCACTACATTCGCAGATTTTTTTTTCGAGAGGCAATAAATGGTTGTGCGAATGGTTTCTCAGTTATCGGTATGTGATTGCAATATTGTGGATGCTTCTCTCTCCTTGTAATCCATGGCAGGGTATAACTCATAAATAATCTACTACCACAATTTGGAGACATTTCTGCCATTTTGTTTAACCCTTGACCTCACAAGTTAGAACCTTGTGCAACACAGCATTCAAGATCAGATGACTAACATTATCATCCCATCACGTGCCTTGAATGTCAAAAGCCTTGTATTTCAGTAATATACCGTTCTAAATATATATTCATACAGGTAACTATAAACGCGCAAAAACCACCATGCATGCCTAATTTTGAACGGATATGCAAAGTTTTAGGAGCATCAGAAACGGCATGCAAATCACAAGGGGGCGGAGACCACCCCTACTGGGATGGGGTTAAGCCAGTATACACCTTATGTCCTTCATTGTCCACTTGTTGGCACCAGCATATAATAATTCGTCTTAGAAGGACTCCCGTCTACCACCGCATGCCACAAAGGCGTACAAATTGTCTGCATTCAACTTAACAGCGATGTTGTTGCAATGGCCGTTTCCCTGTTCTGGCTGCATTACTCCTTGTATTAAGTCTGCATACCACATAGCTTGAGCACTCACGTCATCTACACTACTCATTTAATCAAGTTAAATGATCAATAAATAAAACTGAGTCATTGCTACCGATACCAAAACCACACCTTCAATTATACGCTATTTGTTATTGAGTGGCAGTGTTCAAATAGTGTTTTTTTCCGCTAAGTGTGAGATGTGGAGTGAAATACAGTAGGATGTCGAAATTCGCACTGAAAATGTCAGTTTAAATACCCTTATGTCATTGGGACTCAATTTTGAGCCGATAGCGTACCTATAATTGCATCTTTTTCCTGTGTTCCACACATACCTAATTCATGGACAGGCAGATATGTCAACGACAACAGTCCATATATAAATGCTACAGACTGGTTTTGAACAACATACCACATCATAGGTAGGGCGTCGGTAGTTCAATGATTAAGCTAAACGTCTGGCATGCCAGAGGTGCGACGTTCGATTCCCGTGGTGCCCGCCCTTCCTGCCAAGGTGAGAGGCAGGCGACGCCATATAACCTCAGTCGTTAAGTGCGTCCTAAGGCTTCAACCAACGACAACCACATTATAGGTAATTGCTTTACTTCAAATTGTGTTGCGAGATATTCGTGTTTCACACTGCGTAATGGTGAGCACACGCGTGATATTTGTAAATGAGATGCTGTTGGAAATGAGGTATACACATTTCATGAACACACATGACGAAGCAAGATGTCGGTACTTACTTAGAAAGGATATCGATTGAGTGTTCAGAAAGTGGAACATCACACCCTATTTCACGGATAATTTATCACTGTTGTGCGGTTTATTTGGTGAAATCAACTGGCCACACACAAAAATCAAATAGATAAGCGAGCTTGATGACAGCGAAAGCATAACAACATGCCAATGGGGTAGCGGGCGCATTAACTGCGTCGGTTATTGAGAGCCACAGACAACATCGTATGCCGATTTACAACAATGGCTGTAACACATACGCACACACACACACATATACGCACACACACATACACATATACACACACCACACCCTAATGTTGCTGAGGAAGTGAACACACGTCACGATTCCTCCGCAAGTATGACCGGCTCTCCAAACGAGTGTTGCGTCGGCGGTGACTATGCAGTTGCCGCAACATTTTATTCAGAAAGCACTACTTCCACAGCGACCTGACGAGAAAAAAGTGGCGTACTACATACCCGGACTTTCTTGGCCTTCCTGATCTGTCTCCATGGCAGATCGAGGATGACGTAGATCGGCAGGGTGATGACATCATACACAAACACTACGCTGGCCACGAGACCAACGCCGAGTGAAACGAGCACGTTGTTCATCTTGAGACTCTGCCGGCGAGACACCGCAGTCAAACAGTGGTTCACGAACGTGTGAGCGGGGACGTAGTCAGGTGATAGCGCTCCTCCGTTAGTCATATGAAGCTTGCCATTTCCAAACGAGGTGTATACGGAGGCTCATTGCCACCGCCGGAGGCATCCTTCCGAGAGCATCGGAGGTTATCGTTCCCGCTGAAAGAGGCCACGCCAAACATTGAGAAGCCTTCTGTACTGCAGGACTACTTTCGTCTGTAGAACATCCTCTTGGGACTGTATGGGGTAACATATTCACTACCCACAACTGCCTTTTTGCTTCTTGTAGAGCCACTTAGCCAAACCCTTCTCACCACGAATGGTTCGTATCCTGCCGAAATCCCAACCATGACCATTTTTGCACGGAAGTAAGCACTGGTCAGAGGCAAACCCTATTACACCCTATTTCTGGCAGCATGCCTGAAATGTCGCTGTACTCCCTACGGTGCACATGCCTTATCAACTGGCTTAATTTGACATCACTTCCCGTCCTGAGTCCTTAATTGACTTCTTGGTAAATAAGATGGCTGTCCTGGGTCATCAATAGACTCTTATTCGTACAGAACGTGTTATTTGGGTACAGAAGAAAAGCTTTCCCCAGCTCACAATAAACATCGTCTTCCCGCATGAAGGTCCAAGTTCAGAACAAAATGCACGTAAAATAGTCCTCCGCCGTGCGCACGTGCTACGCAGCAAAGTTGAGAACAAGTGTTCGAGACTGTCTCGTAAAAACAGAAAACAAATATCTGCCGCGGGTCGGCAACGGCAGTCGAACCGAAAGCAAATATCCGCCGCGTGTGCGTGCGCGCGTGCCTGGAAGGGAAAACTCCTCGGGCACGGAGCGGAAAATGCTTTAAAAACAACGCAAGGCAAACATTGCCACTGACTGAAAACTTGCGGAAGAAATATCTCAACCAGGTCACGAAAAATAGACTGGTCCTGGATTTTTGGCATACAGAACATTATCCTCTGCAAATAAAATATCCTCCCATTGTATCTCCTTTGTGGGCTGAATCCTGTTGTTTGACGACGAATTGCTCCATGATAAAATGTTCAAATTCACTGCAAAGTGCAAACTAAAATACCGATGTTGGAGGTTTGACGAAAAACATCCTCTCCATATTTCATTACTCAAACTTTTCCTCATCCAAAATTACCAATTGTATTACCGGTTATAGTATATCATTTATTTGCACAGATCACCAATAGAGGCAGGGTTGAGACACGGTTGATGAACTAACAGTTAAAGTCAAGGTTGAAAGCATATCAATAAATACATAGATATAGACAATAATGTGAAGACTAAGGGAAAAACGTGCTGAGGTCTGATATACAGAATACAAAGAGTAAACAAGTGCGACATATCGCAGTACATGTCTAAAAAAGCTGCACTGTTGCCAAAGAAGTCAGAAGAAGTTCAGGCAACGTGGCACACTCAAAACAAGTTTGCTGTCTTCGGAAGCCACCACAGAAAACCTGAGCGAACTGTTTCAGTTCGTGCATATGGCACAGCAAGCAGCTTTTGCGCGCGAGTTGATCGGCACGGCACATGTTAGTTAGTTATTTGGGCTTTAGGGTGCGTCGACAACTATGGCCATGCACGGCACGGGACGGCACAAGCAAAGGCAATTGACTGAGGAGGGTTTGTGAGTCTAGTTTCCGAGAACATCTTCTTCTGGAAAAGGGGACCATGATGGGTTCCGTGCCATTTAAGGAATGTGATTTTGAAGTGACGGCTGAGAATATCATAGGAGAGCGATAGAGGCATCCCGGAGATATGATTTAGCCATTTTCACTTCACAACATACCGTTTTTTTATCCCTCATGGCGCCTGTGATACACGTAATCCAGGATATTTCTGGGCATGTGATGAACTGTTTATGCTGGCGATCTTTAAAACAGGTCGTGCTCATAAGATAATAGGCTTCAACAATGCAAAGCCAACCTGTTATCCTTTACAACCTCGCCATCCCATTAAAAAAACACTCCTAAATTCCGATGTAAGTCTAGAAATGAAAGAAAAAGCTCAACAACAAACAACGGAAACACACTCACATCTTGAAAAAAAATCAGCGTGAAAAACTGTTGCATGAAACTTACAGCCTTAATGCCTACTTAATAGTCCGCATTTTAACTTCCAGTGCCTGTCATGCCTGTCATACTCTGGGAACGATCCAGGCCATATCTCGGTGATCCTACCTGATTTGGAACATTTGGACGACATTATTTGCCATTGTATATCTTCCGCTTTTTCTTGAAGCCCATCAGACAAAATTATGCACGAAAACGGTTCTGTAGTTTAAAACTAGTACCTGGAGACCAGGCCTGACGTAGCTTTTCTAATTTCGCATATCTCTTGTCTACACAACGTCATGATAGTTTGGACATGCCTTCTGCGATTAGGTGCTGACACATCCTTCAATATATGTCTAAAATTCCTATTCAGACGAGGTCCTGACCTGATTTTAACCTGCTCTAGCTTCGTGATATTGGAAGACCTTAAATAGATTAGCTATCTTTAAAAAAAAAACGGCACGGGTAGTCATTTGAGATCCACGGTACGAGGGTTAACAATGTTACGATTCGTAAGATGGTTCTACGGAACGTTCTGCCACATCCTTTCAATTAGTTCAGCCATACATAAGGCTTTCTGATAGCACGTGAACTCTACCATTACTCCTGGAAGCCTTCTTGCTGTCGAACGTTCTCTGCATCATCTCAGGACGGCCATCAATATATGATGCTCGCATTTTATCACCTACATCCCCCAACAAATAACAGCTCTCCTCTAAGCACCCAGCCTGATCATGAAATGATTTGACCTGACCATGATCATGTCCTCCTCATCAGTGTCCATCACTTCCGAAGCCTCAGTGGCCGTTTCAGTACTGCCACCGTGCTGGACAACCCTTGCTACTCAACCACACCCAAATCAATACGAACTTGTGACCTTTCAGCCAGCCTGCTGCACGACGTACGGTGCGGAGGCCTGCCGCAGAACGTAACAGCAGTTGGTGGAGGGCTGCCGCAGAACGTAATAGCAGTGGGTTGAGGGCTGCTGCCGGCTAGGTGGCCACCTCCGCACGCCACGGCTCGACACGCTCTCCTCGTGGCCGCTCCGTCGACTGCCGGTCGACTGCCGGCCGACTGTCAGCCGGGGGCCGGGGGCCGGGGGCGGGGGCCGCCGTCAGTGGCGAGGTGCCGGCTCAGAGGGCAGGCCACGCCCCCGGCATGGCTGCTACTATGGCGATCGACCGGCCGGCCGGCGCGACACGCCACATCGAGTGTAATTCCACACCTGGATAGTCGGGCAGGTTTCCTCCGTGTGGCGAGGCAGTGTCGGCGGGCCAGCTATGCAGTGGAACACACCGACGTCACCAAGCCAGATGGGGTCACAGGCTGGTCTCTTCACCCCCTGCACTACACTCGATCAAAAACGCATATATCGCTGATGAAAGACCGATTCAGAATGAACAACGCACTCAGTCAAGCTTTGCCCGCTCATTGTCGATATAAAGCGCCTATGAAGCGTTGCACGTGCAAAGATCCGTCCCCGTAAAGCTAAAACCGCAGATAAGTCAAATATTCGTGATTATCAATCATAGGTGCCTTGCCTTCAGTGTGTATACAGTCACCCGCCTTTAAGCATGCTTGCATAACTAAAGTAACACCGGATGCGTCTCGCGATAGATGCATGCGCCAAATTGTGTTTCTGACGGAAGAACCAAAAATCGTCATTTTCAGTTCAGGTTCAGTTATCGTGTCCAAAGCGCCCTTGTAGATGATCATCGCTTCACCTATTCAAAGTTTCGATCATACAGTTGCAGGTGGAGTATCGCCAGCAAATCTTCGGTTACCAACTCCAAAGACGATGTTGCTATAAAAAAAGAATTGGTGATGTAAAAGTGTTTTGCTGTAAAAGCGATGAGCGCGCCATCAGCCATTACTCGCCATTACTTTACATTACAGCCATTCCAGCCAAGCGCGCCATTACTCCCCGGCGTGCTGGACTCCAGACACTCGGGCACAAACCAAACCTCCCTGGCGCGCTGGACTCCAGATACCGGAGCACAAACCAAACACTTGACCCATTTGCCACTCAGCAGTCAAAGTGGATGGCCAGTGCTGGCTTCGGCGAGAGGTGCATGGAAAGTTACCTCGCGCGGGATACCGCCACAAATACATTTTTGAACAAAGATATATTTCAGAGGAGATATTGTGGCTAAAGGTAGTATATCTAAAAATAAAAAGTGCAAATCCAGCTCCGAATCATACACGTTAGCAAGCATAAAAATAAGAGAACGCATTTGACTTCGAGTGAAGAAACCAGAACGCAAAACGGACAAGCCAGCTATCACGGTTCAAAAGCGTAACGGTCGGGTCGGGCCCAGCCGTCGCTTGCAGTGAACAGGCGACCAGAGCAACTGTCGAGCTGCAAGAAATATCGCCGTATCCGGAACCACCACCCCTCCCTTGTTTAATACAACGAAGAATGGTTGTTAACTTACACCACCTACTACTTTATTAGGTACTACGTTTCGGCCAGGCCATCGTCAGGGGTGACTCCTCACGACCTCCCCCGCTATTGTACAACAAAAAAAAAACATACCAAAACCCCTTATTTTGGCAGCCCCCTCACCATTTAACCGGTAACTTCTTTCTCCAACCTCTTGTCTGATCACTGCGCTTCCTTAAATGAGCGTCGCTGCGGGCTTTCGGTAGGGGGATGGGACGACGACAGATATTTTTAGTCAATTCTTTCCATGCAACACCACAGGCGTAACTTTACAGGTAAAGAAGGCTGGGCGGACGCGTCTCCGCCGTCCACGCGGTGGCGCCGCCCATGTCGCGCATTGGATCGATATACCATGTGGTGCCCGAAATGTGGCGAGCTGAATTAAAATTGAGGTCACATCACAGTTCTGATCAGATGTTCGGATTAACGATAATAACAATGCATCCGCATCGAAGAACCTTGGGTGCTAGTACGTGAGGACCAAGGGGGCCGTGACGCAAGGCCTTGAGTGCTAGTACGTGTGGACCAAGAGGGCCGTGACGCAAGGCTTTGGGTGCTAGTACGTGTGGACCAAGAGGGCCGTGACGCAAGGCTTTGGGTGCTAGTACGTGTGGACCAAGAGGGCCGTGACGCAAGGCTTTGGGTGCTAGTACGTGTGGACCAAGAGGGCCGTGACGCAAGGCCTTGGGTGCTAGTACGTGTAGACCAAGAGGGCCGTGACGCAAGGCTTTGGGTGCTAGTACGTGTGGACCAAGAGGGCCGTGACGCAAGGCTTTGGGTGCTAGTACGTGTGGACCAAGAGGGCCGTGACGCAAGGCTTTGGGTGCTAGTACATGAGGACCAAGAGGGCCGTGACGCAAGGCTTTGGGTGCTAGTACATGAGGACCAAGAGGGCCGTGACGCAAGGCCGCAGCACACATGCCATATTCGCGCATTTCGGTCATGTTAATTGGACGAACACGATCAAAGGACTCTTTTGGAGTGTCCGCACCCTATTCGATTCCTGGATCCAAGCACGGTGTAGAATATGGTTCCTCTGTGTGCACTGCAGGAGTGGGATACATTCAGTTACATCAATTGCGCATATTATGTTATAAATGCGTCATAGGCTCTTAGGATGACCTATGCAGTCGATGCGCCCCCAAACTACAAAGGCTCTTAAGATAGTAGAGCTGGGGCCGGTCAAATTCAGGTCATGACCTCATCTCAATACGGTTTTAGATGTACACTGATACATTCGACATAACAAACCATACAATAAACAGCTGAAATTGAAAAGCGCGTGCATACCGAAATGATCAGGATTTATTTCAATACAAAGCGCGACCTCAGGTCAGGGCTCTTGGTCAAATGAGGCTTTAAAGTAGAAAAATGTGTCTTCCGAAAAACATTGATAGTAATTACATTTTTAACACCCGGAGTATATCTGGTGCAAAATTACACCCTCTGTGTATGCCAGGTTTCAAGCCAATATGAGGCCGAATCATTGAGGTACGATCTGACATGTTCCAAAGGTACATGTATTCCAGGTGCTCTAGAGGATACAATATTGATTATTTCGACGTAGAAATGGCTGAACGTGGGTAATTTTGAACGCGGAGTTCATTGAAGATATGATTGTGGTCCCCAAATTCGATTTGAAAATTCATGAATTCTTTCGAATTTTGGGAGTAAACAGCTTCCGTACAAAAAAACTAACATTTTTGGACCTTTTTGCGACAAATACCAAGAAGGGTGGAATGCATGTGGCTTTTGTTTCCTGGCACTCATTACCTTTTCCTGAGTGCCGCCTGTTTCGAAATTGTCATCTTCGACAGTTCAAACATTCACAGGCATTTGACCCTGATGCAGTGTTAAAATAATGGTTTTTCGTTAGATGCGAGATGTCGAAACTAGTACACTGATAAGTCTAAATTTGTCATGGACACATGCCAATTAAAATATCTATAGTTTAGTTCTTGCAACTCAATGTTGAGCAAATAGTGCACTAATAAGTGCATGTGCTTCGTTTAATTTATGGAACAACTAATATAGGGATACCTATACTAACGATAATGATTAAAATGCCATGGCATCTGTAGACGATATTGTTTAGCAGACCACATCATATGTAATATCTGTACCTGGAATTGTGCCACGAGATGCTTTATCACAATCCGTAAAATTGTGAGAATAAGCATAATACTTATACAAGAAACACTTAGAAATGAGTTGTGGAGACTTCATAAGCACACATTAACAAGTACGATGTCGATGCTTCCATTGGAAAATGTATATGCAGTACTCAGAAAGTGGCATATTCCACCATATTTCACGAATAATTTATAATTGCCCTGATGGAATCGATAACCTTGACATTCGCACGTCGCACCTCTGCTAGAAAATGTCTTCAGTTTGCATAACATCAACATTGAAGCACAAAATCACATTTGTTTTATAACCAGAAACTACAGTGAAGACGGGTGACTGACTGCAACCTGACATTGACCTGCTTCACCATATCTGGAAGGTCAACCAAAAGTGATGAGAGGAAAATGTTCAAGTAGCTTTAAAAGATAAAAAATAAGTTCTCCTTGTTTAGAACAAAAGTTGGTGGGGTGAGGGGGCAGTGACCCCCCCCTCCCTTACCACACTGCGAGTGTTAAAAACTATCTACACTGCAAGGGCAACACTGTTCTGTTGGGTGTTACAATTTATAAAATGCTTCTTTATCACTGTTTTCACGAAGTTCTGACTCCCCATCTATGCAACATATATCTTAACCCACCCCCTGTGTGGGACTTTTGCAGAAGGCGACGTTGTGGTTCACGCACCCATGAACGAAACGGAGCATAACGAGTTGCATCCCAGATCGCACGCACGGATCGATTCTCTCGTGGCAACTGGATACAATTACGGACTTCCAGGCCCTTGATTCCCACTTCCACCACATGCTCCGACTGTGACACACTCAATACCCATTGCGCAACCCTGTCCATTCAGGTTTAACCAATATATGTGGTGGAACAGAGCAGGGCCACAGCATTACGGCGCGCTGGCGAAAAACATTTGCACATGGAATACGGATGTACCTTGTAGTCGATATGTTGCGATGCAAACCAACCAGCCACACAACCAGAAGACAGCTGGAACAAGTGGAATTGTCATTCATTGTGCACTAGAAATCCCTGAAATAAACTTGAAGCTCATACAAAACCACAAAGAACCATGAATGGTAACAAATAATTATGTTGAGCAGGAGTCCTCAACTGCAGAGATACCCAGGACCCCAGGAGAGATTGGAGCTTCCAGGAAGATGAAGGCAACGAAAGGTATGAGAGAACCCATATGTGGATGGACCAACACATCAACAAAACAATGTGCAAACTGTAGCCTAAAACATGACCAGCCAGAAGCAGCTGCACAGACCCCAGGTACTGTCTAAGACTGCACAGACCCCCTAGTACTGTCTATGGATGCACAGACCCCAGGTACTGTCTAAAGCTGCACAGACCCCTAGTACTGTCTATGGAAGCACAGACCCCAGGTACTGTCTAAGGCTGCACAAACCACAAGTACTGTCTATCGATGCACAGACCTCAGGTAGTCTAAGGCTGCACAGACCACAGGTACTGTCTAAGGCTGCACAAACCCCAGGTACTGTCTAAGGCTGCACAGACCCCAAGTACTGTCTATGGATGCACAGACCCCAGGTACTGTCTAAGGCTGCACAAACCACAAGTACTGTCTATCGATGCACATACCTCAGGTACTGTCTAAGGCTGCACAAACCCCAGGTACTGTCTAAGGCTGCACAGACCCCAGGTACACTCTAAGGCTGCACAGACCCCAGGTACCGTCTAAGGCTGCACAGACCCCAAGTACTGTCTATGGATGCACATACCCCAGGTACTGTCTAAGGCTGCACAGACCCCAGGTACTGTCTAAGGCTGCACAAACCACAAGTATCATCTGCTGCCACTGGTGAGGCTAGGGCAGGTCAAAATGTGGCAGATGGAGAGTGGTGAACCTGCTCACAAATGCAGTTGAGTTCTACTCTCTATGTGCTCCATCACAACTGTGAAGTTCAGGGACATGTGGTATTTTGGTTTCAATTTTTTCAATGCAATGTCAATTGGCATAATGTTATACACCAAAAATGTTGAAAAGGACATTATCCCACTGTTTCTTGTGGCAAAACTCTGCCACTCTTCTGAATAAGGCTGAACTCTCCCATTTGTTGGCAAGAAAGCCATTTCAGCCATTCTTTCACATCCTGAACAAGAATACCAAAATGCCTGAGAGATAGAATCTGGCTGGGTGGCAACTGTTTGGCATTAGGGCATAATGGCTGTGCATCATGCCTGGCTGCAACAGAGGCAATTACAGGCATGACGCATAACCCTTACCTGCAATACCACATGATGGGAGTTCTAAACTAGGGATTGTAGGATTGATGTTCAGGCATTTTTGAAGCAGTATTTTAGTTGAGACATTTTGCCAACCTCTATGAGAATAGAACATCCATTCCACTGTCAACATTTGGCAGACCTTTGGACATCTCCCACATCAAGTTCAGACCACAAATACAAAAAGATGGTGGTATCCATAAATGATGGACCTTTCTCTACCAAAATATGAAGGTCTGATCACATAGTTCTAGATTATTTGTGCATGTAGCTAGCAAACTCTGCAGGCACCATTTCTAGGCATCCAAGAGCAGTTGGCTTAAGAAAACCACAAGGAAGTGACTTCTGATATTGTTTTGCAATCGCACCAATATTTGTGGTATTATTCCAGATCCAGGTAAAATGTGATTTTTTAGGATTTTTTTTAATACAGGGTATTTTAATGTAAAAATCATGATGCGACCACTCATTTTCTCAGCAAATGATTATTTTTTAGTTGGCAAACAAATACATGACCATAATCTTCACTCTGTAAACATAGCACATCACGTATAATTATCCGTACCTGGTGTCACAGATGTGATAAAGAAGACATTCAACACTTCATGCACTCGATTTAATACTCTTTGACATCGAAAACCTTGTTTCTGCCTTAATTCGACATTATCTCCGAGAATGAATACTTGCAACACGCCGCGCCAACAACCGTCGATAAGGACCGGAAATTCCTTGGGATGCTGTATTATTGATTTTTATATATTTGATGACATCATGGCCGAAAAATTTGTTTCGGACGATTCTGGTTTTCCGGTTAGGTTAGGTTAGGTTAGATTATATTATGATATAATATATTTGATATATTATGCTACGTTATCTTAGTCTAGGTTAGGTTAGGTGGTAAATTTACAGAACTAGGTAAAATGCGATTTTTCGGATTTTTTTAATATGGGGTATCTTAACGTAAAAATCATGATGCGACCACTCATTTTCTCCGCAAATGATTACTTTTCAGTTGGCAAACAAATACACGACCATAATCTTCACACTGCAAACATAGACATCGCGTATAATTATCCGTACCTGGTGTCACAAACGTGATAAAGAAGACATTCAACACTTCAGGCACTCGATTTGATACTCTTTGACATCGAAAACCTTATGTTTCTGCCTTAATTCGACATTATCTCCAAGAATGCATATACTGCAACACGCCGCGCCAGCCACCGTCGATAATGGTGGCGTCAACATTCCTTGCGATGCTGTATTATTTTATTTAAATATATTTGATGACGTCATGGCCGAAAAATTTGTTTCGGATAATTCTGGTTTTCCGGTTAGGTTAGGTTAGGTTAGGTTAGATTATATTATGATATAATATATTTTATATATTATGCTACGTTATCTTAGTCTAGGTTAGGTTAGGTTAGGTTATTTTATTTTGTTGTATTATTTATATATTCATATTTAATTATATAATATAATTATATAATAATATAATCTAACCTAACCTAACCTAACCTAACCGGAAAACCAGAATTATCCGAAACAAATTTCTCGGCCATGACGTCATCAAATATATTTAAATAAAATAATACAGCATCGCAAGGAATGTTGACGCCACCCTTATCGACGGTGGCTGGCGCGGCGTGTTGCGAGTATATGCATTCTCGGAGATAATGTCGAATTAAGGCAGAAACATAAGGTTTTCGATGTCAAAGAGTATCAAATCGAGTGCCTGAAGTGTTGAATGTTTTCTTTATCACGTCTGTGACACCAGGTACGGATAATTATACGTGATGTGCTATGTTTGCAGTGAAGATTATGGTCGTGTATTTGTTTGCCAACTGAAAAGTAATCATTTGCGGAGAAAATGAGTGGTCGCATCATGATTTTTACGTTAAGATACCCCATATTAAAAAAAAAATCCAAAAAATCGCATTTTACCTAGTTCTGTAAATTTACCGGTTAGGTTAGGTTATTTTTTTGTCCCCGACTTAATGCATGACATTATGTCATCAACCATCGCCAACTTAAAAGTAATCATTTGCAGAGAAAATGAGTGGTCGCATTATGATTTTTACGTTAAAATACCCTTCATTAAAAAAATCCTAAAAATTGCATTTTACCTGTTTCTGGGTGTTTACCGTATTTTTAGCAGCTACTAATGGCTTGTACTACAACAGCTACAGTGCACAACATAGTCCTGTACATAAACATACATAATCCTGCACAACACTTTGGTGTTCAGAATATGGCACACCACTATGAAATAATTATGTTTTAAAGCTGCTCTTTCCAAGTTGTTAGGGGATTTTCATTGAAAGGAACTGTTTGAATGTGGATAGCTTGTTCATTTTTGTGTTCAGTAAACACAGTACAATTACCGGTTGGGCCATACAGAAGCAGCAGGAGAGCTATTTGTTGCATGTTTGAAGTGTTCTGAACCCCTCCCCTTACCTAGGTAGACTAAGCAATTCATGTTAAGGTTGTGAACTTCACATTATGCAAGTAACTACCTACCTACCTAGGGAGATACCTACCAAGGTAGATACATACCTATGCAAGCACCAGCATACGCATCCATGTGAACTGCATTAATCTATTTTGCCTTATTGAACTTCAATCAATATTCGACAATTCAACAATCAATACCGATCTGGCAGTGAGGGGCTAGATCGACTAAAACGGTTGTGGAAGAGTTCCAAACCAAGGAGTAGGTGCATGCCATGCTCAATAGATATATGAGTTCCTCTTACCTTTTAGTTGCAAATTTCGTCATACAATAAATATCTAACAAAATTTGTCCATGCCCCAACCGGCACGCCAACACGGCGTTCTGCTAACTGGCAGAGGGTGGGCAAGGCGATCCGTCCGACCGTTTTCTTTCAATTATCGAGTGACGTCACAAAATCGAAGTTATATGGTGACAACTTCCGGCAGCCATGTTTGTCAATTTCAGGAAAGGCCAGAACGGGTAATAACTTTTTTCCGGAGTATTTTCTGCCTTCATGTTCGTACGAATATCCTTTATTATACCAAACGTGATTTTCCACTACCTTAGTCACTTCGTGGGTATTTTCACCATTTCTGTACTATTTTTGGTTGAAAAACGTTGCCAGTTCTGGTGGAACGACCTGATATATACATATATATTGAATAAGTGAATAAATGACCTAAAACCTGATATAAAGTATATATATAAAGACATGATCAATAAAGTGCTTTCGAGGCCTCCTCAGTGAGGAAATTGATCGGACCTCGGATATATTCCGTGTTCTGACGGTCAGTGATATTCTACCCGTGCGTCAGTTTAGTGTCGGTACGTCATATTCACTGTTAGGAGCGTTCATATTTCTGATAATTATTGGGGGTCCAATACTTGGGGGACATGGAAGGGGCAAAATAGACTGGGTCGGCCATCCCATAGGGTGCCATGAAAAGTTGAAACTATTTGGGGGCAAGCTAACTTGGAGGGCCTGGGCCCCCTCAAAAGCATACAAAACGACAATTAAATGATTTGATATGGATATGAATATGGATTTTGATAGTGATTAGATGTGTATGTATAGGTATGGATGAATCCATAGCCATATGAATAAGGATGGATATGGTTTTGAGATGTGGACTCTGACTATACAATGCTTCAAAAAACAAATTTTCAACATCAGCTTTTCACTAGAATATCACTGCGGACTCCACGCTGATCGAATACCATGCGATTTTGCTTGCCTTCAGCAGAGGTTAAGGGGCTAGTCATCCCCTGGGCGGTAAACAAAGTAAAAGGGGTGCCTCCACGCAGCGGACCCAATCCCGCCATCACCAAGCCTGGCGTAGAGCCCGGGACCCAGCTCGGCGACGGGTAGCGCAGCGGTGCGAGAGTGGGAATATGACTGAACAATGTTGAACGCAACTTGCTCCGCCCCGACACCGTCAAACCGCCCACCGCCAAATACAACCCGTAGCATGGTTTTGCGGACCCTGCGCCGAGATCCTTATGAGTCCGCCGCGTGCAGGCCCACCAGAGGCTCAGCCAAAGCCCCTTCTTAGGAAACAAAAATACACCAGATGGAAGGAAATGTTTTGCTATTGTCACCATGTAAAGCCCAACATTTTCGACGCGCTTCAATGCCATGGGGTTAGCAACAGCCACATCAGACGGCTCCAACAGACAGCTCCAGCAGCAAGCAAATATGTCAGCCAAATTAATGTTATGTGGACAGATTTATGTGGCTATGCATTAGCATTAGCATGCATATATGCATGCTAATGTATTGAATACCAGCCACAGGTGAATGCGTGTCCATATAAAATTACTCCGTTACATGAATTTAGCTATATTTAGCCTTATCGGAGCTTGTTGATGGAACCGTGCTATGCAACAACAATCAAGTTCATGTGTTAAGCTAGGATAAAAAATGGATTCTAAGGAATATCTATATCAAACCATAATGGAAGTAACTGAAGTTAGACTCATGATACCACGCCAAGGAGCTCAGACAGCATTTTATTAAGGTAGGCGATCTAAGATGTATGTTATCTAGAAGGCTTTCGTGGTGCAAAGCGTGCGAAACATGTTTCGTTTTGCTTTGTGTAAAAAACCAAAAATTTTATTCCGATCTCATGTTTTTTTTTCGGGGGCTGAGGGGAAATCCAGGCACACAGGCTCCTACTCGCCTGTACCTCGGTGCCACACTGACGAACCACCCGGAGCATACGCGCTTAGTCATAGCTGGTGTCTAAAGTACCTTGGATATGGCTTAGACAGTGCAGCCAGTGGCGTCGCCACGAAATTCTTCCAGGGGGGGCAAGGTCGGAAGGGGGCCTCCTGTTCCCCGAAAGGGGGCCTCCATTGTGTTAGGGTCTCATATTGTTTTCAGGCTCTTACTATGGTTCGAGAATGGGGAACATGATTTGATATTGGTGTTTTGTTTGTTCTTGGCATGGTGCATCATTTACTCAAAACGCAATAGCACTAATAATTTTCGCTGAAAACTGGGTCATACCAGGGTATAAATAAGTAATATTTGGATAAATACATAAGTGCCAAAACAAACCAACGTCTCAATGCTTTCTCGAATCTTCCCGCTGGCCTCTAGATTGCAGCGAGCTGGCGGGGCTGGTGCTAAGCATATCTTACAGATATCTGCCATTGATCAACCCACTTTTAAGTCCTCCAAGTCTAACTGAATATAGCTAGATTCATCACTACTGTTATTTATTCCCACCAGCTTGATGTCATAAGCAAAGCTTGAACGATCATTTCTCAGTCATAGGACGACAATTTCGCAAAGGTGACAACGAGAAGTGGATTGCATTGGTTTTCTGAGCGCCATCTTAGGAATTTGTTTATTTTTATAACATTTGGTGCTGGCTGCAAGGCAACTGTCACACGAGCTAAAATATATCCTCAGCGAATAAATTCACGGCAAGAACAAGCATTGAACAGCAATGCATAAATGACAATGCAACAATGCAACAATGTCAGTGCATACATAATCCAAACCTTCAAATTCCACGCCGTTACGCCCATCGTTTTCGCTGTGCTGTACCGTTTTGTAAATGACTGAGAAGGTATGGAAGCTGGGAAGCTCTAATCATGCAGGCTGTAATAACAGAAAAGAAGTTTGTTGGAAGAAAATGCATTTAAAAACATCATTCATCCCATTTTATATGGGGCATGGATGTTGTATTGTATGCTTGTGAGGGGTAATTTGTCCCCTCAATGTTGGTTTTGCCCCATGGGCGTATGTTTCGGAAAATTATTGAGAGACCAGTGGAGTACCTATATTTGCGTCAAGCAGGAGGGGGCAAACGGATTTGCAGGGGAGGGGGTAGGCACCTACGCCCGTTAAAAAGTCCTTGGATTTCGACCGCTATTTTGTCAAAGGGGACATTTCGAAATAATATAGTCATCAACTAAATTGTCCTGTGGAGGGGCCTAATCTACCACTATGGTTTCTGATTGGTCGGATTTCAACCCTAACTCCACCACCCAGTTCTAAGGTTTTCTTTTGGTACCTTGATAAGTTACCTCACACTGCTGAAATTACACCTATACCACAAAACCGGATCGGTATCCCAAAAATTCAAGCTGGAGCCCTCCAAAAAGGAGAGATTCCAACAAATAAATGTCCGGATCAGGAAAATGGCTCTGGAGCACCGAACATTTTTCTCCAGATGCCTTCAAAAATTGCGTATGGCACCGGAAAGCATGCCGGATCCCGAAAAATCAAGGTGGGATGCAAAAACATGGCGCCAGAGGCTCGAAAAACCAGGCCGGGATTCGGACATAAAAACCCAGAAAAGATCCACAAAAAATCGCGTTGAACACAGAAAGCTGGCGTTGGGTCCCCGGAACCACGCGCCTGGGCGCGATAAGTCGCGCTGGGACCCAGAAAAATCACACCGAAGCCCCAAAATCGTACTGGGGCCCCACAAATGTGCGTCAGAAGCCCCAAATATACACAGCGGGACCCTAAGAGTACAAAGGTGCCCGACAATACAACTAACCTTCCAAAGCGCACCGAGTCTCCCAAAAGCGATAGGGCCTTAAAACATGCGTTGCAGCCCTAAATAAACATGCCGGGAGCTCGAAAAAAAATACACTGCAAGCTCGCAAGGCGCACAGGGGCCATGAGAACGCACAAGGGCCTGAAAAAGAGGCTGGGCCACAAAAGACAACATGGTTCCAAAACGTACAAAAAGACCGGGAGCTAAATAAACACATCAGGATCTTCGAAAACGCCCTGCCCCGTAAAACATACTAGGTGCACAAGAAAGCAACAAAGCCCTAAAACGAGCAGTGTTTCGAAGATGTATTAGGCCCACAAATTCAATTTAAAATGTATTACCCACCACTTTAAAATACAAAATTTCACAATTTCAAGCATTCCAGTTCATAGCACCCGGTCGCCACGACGGCAACGTCAGTGCACGTGCACACCCATCTTTCGTATTCGGTGCATTCGCCACACTTCGTGCGATGCTACGGCCTTTGCGAGGCCTTCTGCGTTTTGCTAATTGCTGCCACATGATACAATTGCGCCATATTTGACGTGATGGAATGCTTCGTATGGGCGTTCGCTGCGAAAAGACGATTGATTAAATTCGATCATTAGTTTCCTACTTTCCACATTTTATGGTAGTTATGAAATGCGGTTTCCGCTCAGGTTTGATGCACTTCATATCTTTGCTGCTATCCTCCCAGATTGACTACCGAACCGAGGCCCTGCCTCAGCATTCTTTTTGGACCCATTGCGTCTTTCTTGCTCTATGATTGTGTATTATGGCTCCAATCCATTTTTGTTAGGGGCCTAAAACATTTTCGAACCCCCTGCTCGTTTTATGTTTTGTTGCATTTTTGCGCACCAAGGTTTTTTTACGTGTCAGGGCGTTTTCGAAGACCCCGATGTGTTTATTTAGCGCCCGGTCTTTTTGTTTCTTTTCGAACCATGTTGCCTTTTGCGGCCTCAACCACTTTTTCAGGTCCTTGTGCGTTATCATGACCCCTGTGTGCCTTGAGAGCTTCCGGTATATTTTGTAGACCTCCGGGTATGTATATTTATGGCTGCAACGTATGTGTTAAGGCCCTGTCGCTTTTTGTGAAACTCTGTGCGCTTTGGAGGGCCAGTTGTATTTTCGGCCCCCGTTGTGCTCTTAGGGACCCGATATGTCTATTTTGGGCTTCTGACGCACAGTTGTGGGGCCCCAGTGCAATTTTGGGGCTCCGGTACGATGTTTCTAGGTCCCAGAGAGGCTTATCGCGCCTAGGCGCGTGGTTTCGGAGACCCAACCCCAGTTTTCTAGGCTCAATATGATTTTTGTGAAGCCTTTCTGATTTTTTAAAAGTCCGAATCCCGGCCTGATTTCTCGAGCCCTTGGCGCCATGTTTTTGTATCCCACCTCGATTGTTCGAGATCCGGTTTGTTTTTCGATGCCGTATGCAATTTGTGAAGGCATCTGATAATATGTTCGGTGCTCCAGAGCCAATTGTTTAACCTGGGCATTTAGTTGTTGGAATCCCTCCTTATTTTTGAGGGCTCCAGTTTTATTTTTTCGGATACCGATCCGGTGTTTGTGGTTACACTGAGCTTACGTGTGGCCCAAGATGCCAATTTTTGAGAGCCTCGACGGGACTACCGATGGGAATTGTGGGTCCCGAGCGCGATATTTGAGGTGCCTGGTTCGAGTTTGTGGGACGCGTTGTATTTAGCTGTGGCCCCAACGCGATTTTGGCGGTTCCTGTTGCAATTTTTCGGGCCTCGGGGCGAGTTTTCCGGGGCTCGCTGTATTTATTTGGAGACCCATACGCGAATTCTGGTGGACCGACGCGAATTTTGGTGGTCCCAGCGCGATTTTTGAGGCCCCGGCACGATTCTTGGGAGCTTATCCCTCTCAGGATGGAGGGGGCATTTGCCCCTTTGATATAGCACTGCGGCCACTGAAGGAGTTTTTTTTTTGTCCCAGAGTGACATTCCGATTAAGGATTGATTTTTGGGGCAGCTGCAACTTTGGGGCCCCGGTGCGACCTTCTGGGCCTCCAGTGTCATTTTCAAGGGCTGCGACGCGACTTTTTGAGTCCAATGTGATCTTTTGGGCCCCGACGTCATTCTCTTGGATCCCTAGCGCGAGCTATAGCGGCCTCGACACTTTTTCGGGGTCCATTGCGCTTTGGGTGCTTTTGGCGTCATTGTTGGTCCCACAAAGTTATTATCCATGTCCGGATTGTTTTTCGTTGCTCCGGTTTCATTTGTTTTGGTCCCAATCAGACTGTTGGGGCACGGTACGACCTGTCGTGCCCCTGGCATGATTGTGGTGGTCCGGGCGTGAATTTTTGGTACCCCAGGCTCAGCATAATTTGCGGGGGCCCCGCCGGATCTTTTGGGGCCCATATTGTGATTTTAAAGTACCCAGACACGACTCCTACTATTTCTTAATGGCTTCTTCTTGCAAATTATAGGCCTCCTGTCGCGTCTTAAGGGTCTCGTCTCATTTCCTAGAGCCTTTTTACTGGTTTTCGACGTCTCCTTGTGTGTCCTACCCTCCTCCATATTCAATGGTCCTCCTCTCCCGTCTTGGAGGGCTTCCTCTTGCATTCTGGGGACCCTTTAACAAGGCATGGGGCTTCCTCTCATCTTCGAGGGGCATTCTCTGCCAAATTAGGGGCCTCCTGCCACGCCTCGTGGGCCTCTTCCTTTATCATGGCAAAGCCTTACCCGTTTTGAGGGATCTTCAATTTTGGAAACCTCACCTCTTCCATACCTGCTACCACTCCCATCTTAAGGGCCTCCTCTCATTTCCTGGGAACTCTTTCCGGTTTTCGGGGTCTCATTTGGTCCTGGAGACCTACTCCTTCTTGAGGGACTCCTCCCGAGTCCGGCAGATGCCTCATTTCTCTTCTAGAGGCCTTCTTTTTCAAATTAGGGGCCTCCTCTCACGTCTTGGGGCCTCCTGCTCTGCGTGTGGATTCGATCTTTACCCATCTTAGGGGTCGTCTCTTATCTCCTGGTGGACTCCTCTTCTCTTCCAGGCGCCTCCTCTGCCAAATTACTGGCAACCTTTCCTATCTTATTGGCCTTGTTATTTCCCGGGGACCTTCTTAGCCGTCTTCGAGCCTTCTTTTCCGCCTGGGAGCCATTTCTCTTAACCAATGGCCTTTCTCTCCTATTTTAGGGGCCTCCTCGTTCATCATGGGGTCTCATTTCCAATCTTGTGTCGTTCTCTTCCCAATTAGGTGCCTCTTGCCACGTCTCTGAATCGTCCTTTTCTATCTCGGTGGAACCTCACCTGTTTGGGGCCTGCTTTTGCGTCTCCGAAACCTCATCTCATATCCACTGGCTTCCTTTTCCGTCTTAGGGCCTCCTCTCATATTCTGTGGCCTCCTTTCCGGTGTTGGGGCCCCCTTTGCAATCCTGGTTTCCTCCGTGCCATTTTTGACACTCTCTTGATTTCTGGGGACTCCTACCCTCTCCTAGGTGACTCCTTTTTTAAATTAGGGTCCTCCTCTCACGTCATGGGGGCCTCCTTATCTGTGTTTTGAGCCTCATTATCCTCTTAGCAGGGTGCTTTTGCGTCCTAGTCCTAGATTTTCTCTTCTAGGGTCCTCCTCTTCCAAAATATGGGCCTCATCTGGCTGGTATTGGTGGCCTTCTCTCATTCATGCGGAGACCTTCTTACCCGTCTTGGGGCCCCTATTGCGTCCGGAGAAATCTCCCCTATCTTGTCTTAATTTTATATTGCAGGGGCATCCTCTTCCGTCTTGGGGGCCTCGTTTTCCAAATTAAGACTATCCTGCCACCCATCGGAAGCCTTTTCGTCTAACCTGGGTGGCTTCTTGCCCGTATCGGTGGCATCCTTTCCGTCCTGAGGGCCTCCTTTTCATCCTGGGGGTTACCTCCCAATCTCTGTTCTACGTCTTAGGGGACTCCTTTTCGTCCTTAGGTGCATCCTTTTCGTTCTGGGGGGCCTCTTTTTCGTCCTGGGGTCTCCTTTTAGTCCTGCGGGCCTCCTCCCAATCTCTGTTCTACGTCTTGGGTGCTTCCTTTGCGTCCTGGGGGCATCCTTTTCGTCCTGGGGGCCACCTCACAATCTCTGTTCTACGTCTTAGGGGCCTCTTTTTCGTCCTGGGTGCCTCCTTTTCGTCCTGGGGGCCTCCTTTTCGTCCAGGGGGCCACCTCCAAATCTCTGTTCTACGTCTTAGGGGCCTCCTTTTCGTCCAGGGGGCCTCCTCCCAATCTCTGTTCTACGTCTTGGGTGCTTCCTTTGCGTCCTGGGGGCATCCTTTTCGTCCTGGGGGCCTCCTTTTCGTCCTGGGGGCCACCTCACAATCTCTGTTCTACGTCTTGGGGCCTCCTTTTCGTCCTGGGGACCTCATCCCAATCCCTGTTCTACGTCTTGAGAGCATCCTTTTCTTCCTTGGGTGCATCCTTTTCGTCCTGGGGGCCTCCTTTTCGTCCTGGGGGCCACCTCACAATCTCTGTTCTACGTCTTAGGGGCCTCTTTTTCGTCCTGGGTGCCTCCTTTTCGTCCTGGGGGCCTCCTTTTCGTCCTGGGGGCCTCCTTTTAGTCCTGGGGGCCTCCTCCCAATCTCTGTTCTACGTCTTGGGGGCCTCCTTTGCGTCATGGGGGCATCCTTTTCGTCCTGGTGGCTCCCTTTTAGTCCTGGGGGCCTCCTTTTCGTCCTGGGGACCTCCTTTTCGTCTTGGGGGCCTCCTTTTCGTTCTGGGTTCCTCCTTTTCGTCCTGGGGGCCTCCTTTTCGTCCTGGGGACCTCATCCCAATCTCTGTTCTACGTCTTGGGGGCCTCCTTTTTGTCCTTGGGTGCATCCCTTTCGTTCTGGGGGCCTCCTTTCGTCCTGGGGGCCTCCTTTTAGTCATGGGGGCCTCCTCCCAATCTCTGTTCTACGTCTTGGGTGCCTCCTTTGCGTCCTGGGGGCATCCTTTTCGTCATGGGGGCCTCCTTTTCGTCCTGGGGCCCACCTCCCAATCTCTGTTCTACGTCTTAGGGGCCTCCTTTTCGTCCTGGGGGCCTCCTTTTCGTCCTGGGGACCTCATCCCAATATCTGTTCTACGTCTTGGGGGCCTCCTTTTTGTCCTTGGGTGCATTCCTTTCGTCCTGGGGGCCTCCTTTTCGTCATGGGGCCTCCTTTTCGTCCTGGGGGCCTCCTTCCAATCTCTGTTCTACGTCTTAGGGGCCTCCTTTTCGTCCTGGGGGCCTCCTTTTCGTCCTGGGGACCTCATCCCAATCTCTGTTCTACGTCTTGGGGGGCCTCCTTTTTGTCCTTGGGTGCATTCCTTTCGTCCTGGGGGCCTCCTTTTCGTCCTGGGGGCCTCCTCCCAACCTCTGTTCTACGTATTGGGGCCTCCTTTTCGTCCTGGGGCCTCCTTTTCGTCCTGGGGGCCTCCTTTTCGTCCTGGGGGCCTCATTTTCTTCCTGGGGGCCTCCTCCTAATCTCTGTTCTACGTCTTGGGGCCTTCTTTTCGTCATGGGTGCCTCCTTTTCGTCATAGGGGCCTACTTTTCGTCATGGGGCCTCCTTTTCGTCCTGGGGGCCTCCTTCCAATCTCTGTTCTACGTCTCTTATAGAGACCTGATTATATTTCCTGGGGGCCTCGTCAGTCTTGAGGCCTCATTGACAGTATGATCTTCTGTCCCGTCGGCCTCCTTGCTCACCTTTTTTGCTGTGCATTTGCGGATGGGGGGCCTCCTCAAATTTCAGGGGGGGCGGCGCCCCCCCAGTTTCACGGCAGGGGGGGCCACTGCCCCCCCCTGCCCCCCGGTGGCGACGCCCTTGAGTGCAGCGTAAGTTTATTCTGTCTGCGCCATAATTATTGATTTGGCCAGAATTCGCAACTAAAGACTGTTAAGCAGTAAGCTTTGACCAAGGGCAAATAAGAACGTCAGGAAGAGTTTCAAGAACGCAGTTTCTTGGAATCCCCCGAGCCCCCCCCATCTGGAACGGCCGACACCGATCCTTACTTGCCCTACTTTGCTATTATGAATTCGTGACGAGTCGAAAGATGCTAATCCGATTTAGTCGCTGAGAGAAACTCGTGGAAGTGGAATAAGTGTATTTTAAGGTAAGAGGGAGCATGTTGTAGAGGATACCGGGTCTAGTTGATACGATTTTGTGGAAACTCAAAATAACTCATCACTTTGGAAGGATAGCAGGGAGATAGACACACTTATGTCAAACCTAAACCTTCCAGTATCATGCCAAATACTTACCTTTTTCGTGGCGTTCTCTGAGCTTTTGACCAAACAGCCAAACATTGCGCAACTACCGGTTCATCAACGTACCCAGCGGTGAGGACAAGTCATTACTGACGATGGGTAATAGATGGTAATGCCCGTAACGTGCCCGTAACGTGACCTGTCTGTTCCAGATATGAGTATGAACATTGTTAATAAATAAGTAGACAAAGAGAGTGTTCTCATCTATGTTCATACTCATATCGACGCGCGCGGCTGCGGTGACGCAGGCGGCCGCCATGGTGGGCGTGGAGATCCCGCGCTTCTGCTACCACGACCGGCTCTCGGTGGCCGGCAACTGCCGCATGTCAGTGCAGTTTGCGAAGGACTGAGATTCAAGCGTACCTCGTTCTGTTTTGGCCGTCGTCCATAACAGTTTATCCGTGCACTTCCTTCGGATGCGTGTGCGAATCTCGAATCCGTACCTGTGTCGGCATCTATGTGTAGACGGGTGACGTCATGGTCCCGCGCGTTGGCAAGTGCAAAGTGCAAAGTGCAAACCACACGCCTCTGGCACACGGCCGATCGTTTGGTGAATGTTTCACTAAGATCGATCCAGCGGTTGCCGAGATCATCCATGTCTGTGAACCAAAAATCATGTTTTTTTCTCGGCGAATTGGTGACCTTTGACCTGACCCAAGGTCACGAAAGTGCAAACCGCACGCTTCTGGCACACGGCCGATCGTTTGGTGAGGGTTTCACTAAGATCATCCATTTCTGTAAGTTCGATTTTTTTGTTTTTCGGCAATTTTGTGACCTTTGACCTGACCCAAGGTCGCGAAAGTCCAAACCGCACGCCTCTGGCACACGGGCGATCGTTTGGTGAAGGTTTTATTAATATTCACCCAGCGGTTGCCGAGATCATCCATGTCTGCGATATGGTGTATGTCAGTCGGTGTATGTGAGATGGTGTCTGGTGGTATTTTTAGTTCTTCGGCGATCTGGTGACCTTTGACTTAACCCAAGGCCACGAAAGTGCAAACCGCATGTCTCTGGTAAACGCCCGATCGTTTGGTGAATGTTTCACTAAGATCGATCCTGCGGTTGCCGAGATCATCCATGTCTGTGAGCCAAAAATCATGTATTTCGGCGATTTGGTGACCTTTGACCTGAACCAAGGTCACGAAAATTCAAACCGAACGCCTCTGGCACACGTCCGATCGTACGGTGAAGGTTTCACTAAGATCATCCAATTCTGTAAGTTCGATTTTTTTCCTTCGGCAATTTGGTGACCTTTGACCTGACCCAAGGTCACAAAAGTCCAAACCGGACGCTTCTGGCACACGGCCGATCGTTTGGTGAATGTTTCACTAAGATCGATCCAGCGGTTGCCGAGATCATCCATGTCTGTGATCCAAAAATCATGTTTTTCGGCGATTTGGGGACCTTTCACCTGATCCAAGGTCCCGAAAGTGCAAACCGCACGCCTCTGGCACACGGCCGATCGTTTGGTGAATGTTTCACTAAGATCAATCTAGCGGTTGCTGAGACCATCCATGTCTGTGAGCCCAAAATCATGTTTTTCGGCGATTTGGTGACCTTTGACCTGACCCAAGGTCAAATCATGTTTTCGGCGATTTGGTGACCTTTGACCTGACCCAAGGCCAAAGTTCAAATCGAACGCCTCTGGCACACGGCCGATCGTTTGGTGAAGGTTTCACTAAGATCATCCATTTCTGTAAGTTCGATTTTTTCTCGGCAATTTGATGACCTTCGACCTGACCGAAGGTCACGAAAGTGCAAACCGCACGCCTCTGGCACACGTCCGATCGTTTGGTGAATGTTTCACTAAGATCGATCCAGCGGTTGCCGAGATCATCCATGTCTGCGAGAAACTATTTTTTGGTTCTTCGGCGATCTGGTGACCTTTGACTTGACCCAAGGCCACGAAATTGCAAACCGCACGCCTCTGGCGCACGGCCGATCGTTTAGTTAATGTTTCACTAAGTTCGATCTAGCGGTTGCCGATATCATCCATGTCTGTAAGTCCAATTTTTTGGTTTTTCGGCAATTTGGTGACCTTTGACCTGACCCAAGGTCACGAAAGTCCAAACCGCACGCCTCTGGCACACGGCCGATCGTTTGGTGAAGGTTTCACTAAGATCGATCCAGCGGTTGCCGAGATCATCCATGTCTGTGAGCCAAAAATCATGTTTTTCAGCGATTTGGTGACCTTTGACCTGACCCAAGGTCACGAAAGTTCAAACCGAACGCCTCTGGCTCACGGCCGATCGTATGGTGAATGTTTCACTAAGATCATCCATTTCTGTAAGTTCGATTTTTTTTTCTCGGCAATTTGGTGACCTTTGACCTGACCCAAGGTCACGAAAGTCCAAACCGCACGCCTCTGGCACACTGGCGATCGTTTGGTGAAGGTTTTATTAACACGCGCCCTGGAGGGCCTCTGAAAATTACGCGCAATGGAGGGGGGGCGGATACCGCCTCCCCCCTAAGATCTCGGCTCCTAGTGAAGCTAGAGGAACGAAATTCGCAGGGTGGATGGGTACGGTAGTGAACTCTATTGTGTACAAATGTCATGACCTTAGGTCAATATCTTCAAGGTCAAATGAGGTCAAATTGGCAAAATGTTCTGGTATTGCGTGGCTTGGCTTGTCATCGTTATGGATCGCTGTGATTGTATTTAAATGCTCCAAAATGGGCATCAGTAATGTTTTGGACATTACTAATGATGCAATGCAGATGCTGGACACAACAGTTGACCTCAGGTCACCTATATAGCACCACTTTATCAGGTCAGTTACCTGTTCCAGTTACCGAAACCGGGCCGCCCGCCCGACTGCTCCGTCGGGCAGCTCGGAGCAATCGGCTTCGTGAAGAAAGGAGTGAAGTACATGAATAAAGTATGGAAACGCAATGACAAACAGTACAAATGACAAACAGTACAAATGACAAACAGTACAAATGACAAACAGTAGTGCATTTATGACAACATTCCAGTTGATCAAGTTTGGTTCCATTAACCTGTCATGAACTTGACCTGACTTGACCTCGGTGACCTAACATGATCTTGAAACTATATAGCATATCAATATACATCAAACAAGTCGCTAGTGTTGCCAAGAACACTTCCCTTTTGCGAATATACGGGAAGCGCATCAGCGCCGATTTTTGCGGTCCGGCGCTATAATTTTTTTTTACTTTAGCGGCCCCTAACTTGAAAATGTTTCGGCCGATTTCCATTTTTGCTTTAAACGACGCGCCGGTCATTTCTAAGCAGGTACGCAGGAAATCACGTATATCGACCGGTAAAATCTGCAGTTATTTACGAAAAACCGGAGGGGTGGGCGGATTTCGCCCCCCCTCCAGTGCGCGTGTTAAGATCGACCCCGCGGTTGCCGAGATCATCCATGTCTGCGAGATGGTGTCTGTCAGTCGGTGTATGTGAGATGGTGTCTGTTTTTTAGACTCTTCCTGTCTTGGTCGTGAGCGTTGAGTGCGTGTGCACTTCTTTTTGTTCTTTTTTTCCCTAAATCTTTAGCGGAGGCAAAGTGCCATCTGCTAGAGATTGCTACGTTAAAGAAGAAATTACGTTAATCCGGCTTATGTGACATCCGGTTATATCAACTAGTCAAGAAAGGAGAGACGCCGTCAAACAAGAAACATGGCGTAGAGACGATACACGCATGGCATACAGGTACATATACATACATACAGACACTCATGACAATGGAAGGACATTTGGAGGGTGGGCAGCATCGTAACCTCCGGAGAGGCTCCACTGCCCACCTGCGACCTGGCTGGCGAAGCGGAGGCCTGTCACCCAGAGCGAGTCGTGGGATTCAGGCCCGACCTTGTATGCGTAGGTGTATGTTTTAAGTTAAAGCTTGGAAACCCCTAAAAGGGGGAAAACCAAGCTGCTTGGAAAACTCGTAGGTAAAAAACCAAGCGCAATTTAAAAAGGAAGTCCGTCCGTATTAGCCAAATTGGATCGGATCCTGTCTACCTAGTGTGAGATAACCTATATGTATGTGTTTTGCGACGTCGGTGAGGAAGAGATGTGGAGCGGAGTCATACAGCCAGTACGAAGTGTGGCACGTGTCATATAACTTTCATCAGGTTAGCTTGAATCAGGAAATGTAAGGAAGCTTTATATCTGTTCGGAGAGTTTGGTGTCCTGGAGGAAACGGAAAAGTAACTCGAGGAGTTCCGGTTGGTCATTCCCGAGGAGAGCGCGGAGCGAAAGTTGTGAATGGATCTTGGCGAAATATTGGGTGATATAGCGACGGTGAGGAGCATATGTTGGACAGTCAAGTAAGATATGGGTGACGGTAAGGCGCATGTGACATGTGTTGCAAAGTGGATGGCGGTGAGGTCTATGAAAAATATAATCGTGGGTCAGTTTGGCGTGTCCCAGGCGGAGTCTGGCCAGGGTCACCTCGTTCAGACGTGTGTGCTGGTTGGAGGAGGGCCAGCTGGAGAGTGTGGGCTTGATGTCGTGTAGGTGTGTGGTGTTATGTGACCAGCAGTCCTGAATATATGTGTTAAATAAATTATTAGTGAGGGATAGAAGATCCCCTGGGGGCACCAGAGCTCTAGGGTTGGCGGGGAGGTCGATCGCCGCGCGGGCGAGACCGTCAACCCTTTCGTTTCCCGGGATACCCCTATGTCCGGGGATCCAGAGCAGGGTGAGCTGAAGGTGTGCGTGGTTGTCATTGTATAGGTGTTGGATGGCGTGGAGCGTGGGGTGCGTGGTGTTGTGTAGTGCCGCGAGAGCGTCCACGGAGGATCGTGAGTCAGTGCATATTGTAATAGGGGTAGTGATGTGTTGCGCAGTGATGTGTTGGAGGCAGGTGAATATGGCGACTAGTTCTGTTGTGTATACCGAATGGTGAAGTGTTAATTTGGTTTGACCAGTGTCTGACCCACCGCACCAGGCGGCTCCCGTACCATTGCTGGTACGCGAGCCGTCAGTGTAAAAGAAGGTGTGTTGTGGGTGGGCCTCTTGATATTCAAAAAACTTAATTTGGACTTCGATGGGGGTGAGCAGGGTTTTATTGTGCCGAAAGAGGTACTCGAGTTTGGGGTGTTTCAGGTGCCAAAATGGGAGAAAGGGAGGAACCCGGCCAGGGGTAACCTCTGGGAATTTCAGTGTGGATGTGAGAACCTGCTTCAAGTGAAGGGCAATGCTATATTTATTTTTGTTTTTGGAACGCCGAACCGAGGGTTTAGTCCATGCCACATTGGAGGGGTGATTTAGCTGTGTTGTTGTCCTGAAGTGGTATCTGACAAGTTGTAGTGTTCTGCGTTGTTGTAAGCTAGGGAGGTTGGTGTCACCCCGAAGGCTAGTGATAGGTGTGGTGCGGTGTGCTCCGGTGATGAGGCGGAGTGCGTGGTTTTGTGTGCGTTCCAGTGACTTGGTGAGTGTTGGAGATATATTATCGAAGATAAACACATTGTATTCCAGGATTGAACGAATCAGTGCAATGTATATTTTGGTAAGAGTCGCCCTGTCTGCACCCCAGTCGCGACCGGAGATGCAGCGCAGGAGATTGAGTCGAACAGCGCAGCGCTGTTTAATATAGGTGATGTGGGGGCTAAAATAAAGTCCTTTGTCGAGGATAATTCCGAGATACTTGAAAGAGGTTTGGAGGGGGATAATTTGATCGCGAAAGCGGAGCGGTTTCGTAGGCGGGACGTGTCTGGGAAGCCGAGAAAAAGTGTGCACTCATTTTTTTCAAGGTTTATAGGGTGTAGACGGGTGACGTCATGGTCCCGCGCGTCGCCTTGGCGACGCGTGCCTTCCCATTGGCGTGTTGGTTTCGCGCCGAAATACCCCGGCCGCGGCAGAGTGAGAATAAAGCTGACGGCGGGCGGACGTGCGGTCCGCCCACGCGGTGTGAAGTCGAAATCTGTCCTATCTGTTTATAATTCGGACCCAGCGACTACATATGTAGCTATCTCGCCGTACCGTCAATTGTGTTCCTCAGGCTTAAGTTGGGACTTTACATTATGTTTCATCAGTCTACGGCTAGATGCCCATTATCGGCGCGCAGACTTAGGGGGGATTGATGGTAATGCCCGTAACTTGCCCGTATCGTGACCTGTCTGTTCCAGATATGAGTATGAACATTGTCAATAAATAAGTAGACAAAGAGAGTGTTCTCATCTAGGTAAGTTGATAAAATGTAGGTGAAATAAAATATACTATCTTCAGGTGATATTACTTTACGCCATCTGAAGGGTCCATGTTTCACCTTTACAGTAAAAATACTGTTTTGAGTCCTGGCTGACCATAGCTCATGGTTTCTGTCATTCATAGAATGCATAAACGTGCATTCCGTAGCTGCACCTTTTCCTTCGTTCAGTCTTTTCCGTCAGATGATAAATTCCCGTACAAATATTGAATAAGATTATCTTGAAACAGCTGTGACAAACACCTTTATAGAAATAAACAATTCTGTGTTTTTATATTCCATTACTAGTCCACAAAACGGTGAAGGAGGCTGATGTTGAAACAAGCTGATTAAGTTGATGTAGGCTGTATCAACTTACCCCGTAGGCTTTCTGGTGCAGGCTGCAACATTTTATGGAACATTGCGATCACAGTGTAGTGGCAAACGATAAAAGCATTTCACCGTTGCAAAGCTGACAGGACATGTTGATGATAACAGACACCAAAAAAGTTAGCAAGAGGGCGTACAATTAGAAATTAAGTGGGAAGCACGGACATTGAAATTGTTATGTCTCCCAAAGATGTGCCACATCGTCACCATTCGGCAGCCGCGGGTCCAAAGGACTTGAGCTTGTTCTTGAGGCGAGAAGAGAATGTCAATAGCAGCATGTGTGGTAGCAACCGGCTTCATACTTTTGGAGAAAATGCTGTTGTATCAACCATCCCGTGCATCATATAGCCAGGTCTCTCCTACAAACATTTGGATCGAAAGAGTCAGGTAGCCAGGGGGCGAAGGGGAAGCCGCCCCTCACCTGCAGAGTCCCGGGTCCCTCCAGGCGACCGCCTTGAGGGGTCCGCAAGGCCCCCTGGGCCGACGTGAAGGACTCTGGAATCGACGAAAGGGGTCCCGGGCCGACGGAAACGGTCCAAGTCTGATAAAGAGGGCTCCGAATTAACGAAGAGTACCATCGGGAAGGTATTGAGGATCCTGAGCTGGGCCAACGTAAGGGGCTTCTAGGTCGATGGAAGGGGCCCGGATCGTTGAAAGGGTCCCGAGCTGACTGAGAGAGTCCCGAGCCAATACGAAGGGCCCCTTGAGCTGATGGCGGGATCCACGCTGGTGAAAGGGACCTTGGCCTGATGGAGAGGGCCCAAGCTTTTTTTGAAGGACCCCTGCCTGCCGGAAACGGTCCTGGGTCGTCAAAGAGAGCACCTGTGGCGATGGAGGCGGGCCTTAGTTGTCGGAGAGGACCTCGAGCCGTCATAAAGGGCTCTTGGGCCGACGGATGGGACCCAAGTTATACAGGAGCCCGTGGCCTGATAGAGGGACCCAAGGGGGCTCAAAAGAGGAAAAAGTGGCCTGCGGCCCGACATAAGAGTTCCTGGATCACTAAGGAGGGCCCCTGCGCCGACTAAGAGGACCCCTAGTCACCTGGAAGACCTCGGACCGTCGGAGAGGGCCCAGAGCCGGCATGAAGGACTCCAAGACAAACGGAGGGGACCGAAGCCGAACAATTGCCCTTTGCGTGATCGAGCGGGTACAAACTGTTAAAAAGGGCCTCCGGTCGTATGTAGAGCTGCTGAGCTGACAGCTAAGGGATAAACAGGGCATTGAAGGTCCTGTGGAATTAACAGGGCGCCTGAGGACCAGAGATCGCTTGGATGCTCTTGGGGTTTGAAAGGGCCCCGGAGGGATGAACATAACCTCTAAAAGCTGACAAAGACTTGTGATGTCCAATCTCAGAGATGAAATGCTCCCCATATGAGAGCTAGACAGGGCTATTGAAGGCTGTGACGGGCCCCTAAAAGCAGAAGAGAGCCCTGAAGGATGAAGAGGGTCTCTGAGAGTCAGAGAAGACTGAACTGAGATGCTCCTGAGGTTGACAGTGACCTTTAATAGATCAACATGGTCCCATGAGAGCCAAAAATATTCCCTGTGGGTTGGCGATTACTGTGTGAAACAGAGGCACCGCCGAGGGGGACCAGGGAGCTCGACCCCGTAGGAACCAAAATACACTAGATTAAATATAAACTTTGAGATTGTTACCATGGAAGAGTAAAAACTTCCCAAAGCTCTTTTGGGTCAAGACTCCTTGAGAAATTCCTGGTTGCGCCCCTGGCAATGAATACTCACGAGGGCTAGCCTTATAGCATGGAATGTTCTTGAAACTAAAAGAGCTGTCCATATAACTGTCAGACACTTCCAATGATTCGGGGCCCCTCCGTCGATCTAGAAGCCTTTCACGTTAACCCAGCCAAGGGCGACCCTCAACATCTTCCCGATGATACTCTCCGTTGACTCGGGGTTCTCTTCATTGTCTCGGAACCCTTTCCGTCAGCCCGGAGCCCCTTTAGTCGGTCCAGCGACCCTTCACGACGGCCCAGGGACCCTTGCACGCCCTCTGCACTGACGTCTTGAGAGGCCCTTGAGGACGCCTCAAGGCTCTGTCACCTGGAGGGCCCGCTCCGACCCTCCATGGGGCGGCTTCCCCCTTCGCCCGACTCCCCTTGGCTACGCCACTGGGTGGAACCCGATTAAACTAAGACTGCGTGGGGAGGGGCTGGAAATCCGTGCTGGCCAAGCAAACCCCTGTACCCTCCCATTCCGCTTGCGACCTGCTGTCGGGTACTCGATGAGTTCCACCATACTTACGTTCGCTAAATTATACCTGAACATTTTTTTTAACAACCAGAAAGGGTACACAATTGAGCATCAATAGTGCACAAGTTTAAACGCGATGCAGGTGATATACTGAAATGGTTAGAATTAGTACGGTGTTTGAAATAGAATAAGTGAAGATAAAATAGCCACATAATACCGCAATCAGCATATAAACAGCAAAATTGTACACAGTAGCGTGTTTTATTATACGACAAGTTACCACCCGCGGAGAATGTAGGTGCCCAATCAGTGGCGGATCCGGGGGAGGAAAGGGGCCATATATTATAACTTCATGTCTAAGGTGTCGTGATTTGGAGGAAGATTAACCTTCATTCATGGCTTACGAAAAAACGTTAACATGTCTTATTTCAGTTCCAGTACATATTCTGAGGTATCCATTTCCGATACGCATCATAATGTCGGCAATAATTACAGCATTTCGGCCATTACAGGCTGACTTAACACCGGTTGGCTGGATCCGCTCATTAGTTTACTTCCGGTTAATAGTCAACTGCGGACTGGTCTAAGCATGCAAGCATGCCATAAGCATGAGGAAAGCCTTATCTGAGGAGTCCTTCATTTATATTTTCTAAGTCATTTAGCGGAAAATAATACCAAATACCTACAAGGCGCATGGGAGTAGGAAAGATTTTATGACGTCACGCGCGCTCTTCACGACTTTTGGCCGGATACCTATGATATGTGGTCTTGTTGGCTCGCTGCCAGTCAGCTGTTACCAGCATGTGCGCAGCGGCGGTCCGCTGGATTCCTGTCGGGGATGGAAATTTCTAGAATTTGATATGGCACTTGTCGCACTCGCCATGTTGTCGAAATTTAGCATGGGACCTTAGAGGTGTTGACTTAAACATGGGCGATGATTGGAAATAATGGCACGAAAAAAATTATTACTCAATAATTTGTAAGTTATGATTCGCATCGAGCGTGTTAGTCACGTCTGCGCTGTTTTATGTTACATTTTTTGGCAGTTAGTGTAGGAATATGCTGGTAAATATTTTTACCAATATGAACATACCTGCAATCTGATGTTTTCGTCTCGTAGCGGCAGGGAGGAAACAAATCTAGGATCTTCCCAGGGGAAAAAATTGAAGTCCCTTTCTTCCCAGAAACTGATGAATCAATTTCATCTATGCCGCCTGCGAAGAGTCCAGGAAACGAGGCGTCGTCAGGCGTAAGCCCAGAGAGGGATCTGCACCATTCTTCTTCACGAACCAGGTGATATAACAATTCCTTTAAAATAAATTTAGTCCGAATTCTTTCTGCTGTGGCTTTATGAATCATGATCCTATTGCTAATCAGAACTTGTTGCGTGAACCGTGGCCGCACCGCCCGATCCATTAATTCCAGTTCAACGGCAAAATTTTGATTGAGTGTTTAACGTGCCGTCAGTGCAATGGCACTGCCACCTCGGTAGCTTGTCATCAGCCTTGTCGGGTCAGTCGCCAACCGATCCTCCCAGCCGGGGGCTAAATTCGAGCACGTGAAGGGACTCGAACCCTGTCTTGCCAGGACAGGGGAGCCGGTACAGGCCATTGCTCTGACCAGCTGAGCTACCGGGGCGGCATGAAAGCTTCGATAAAATTTCGGTGCGCTCGCGCACACCTTTTCCCCTCCCCTGGTGAACAATATTGTGCATGCTGTAGACTCAACTTCGATTGCCTTCCTACACCCGTTGGTGTGCGAGCAGTGGTGCAGCCAAAGTGGGCGCTCATTGGTATTGCACAGTTCATTGCACTGGTCTCTTTTGTTTCAGGTATAGAGTTAATACATTGATAGAAAATGACTGAAGTCTATTAAACTCTTCTGGAAACACACAATAATGGCGCAGCCTGCAGGATTGAAACTGGAGTGTACTTTGGAAGACTGTGTATATCAAACCCTAGAACTATCTGAGACAGGCGCAATCCGTATTCTGGAGATGCATTCGGTTAATATGCACTCACTTGGTAACACTCCTACAACAGCACAGGCCATGACTCAGGACCCCAAACCTCCCAAACCATCACGGCCAGAACTTACTACTGGGCTGTCAGAAGAGGACTGGGCAAACTTTGAGAACCGATGGACATCCTACGAGACCAACATGTATCTGACGAGTCCCTCTGCAGAGACCTGCATCGCAACCTCTTGGGTAGGCTCTCTGCATTGACTGAGTATGATCTTATGAAAGATATCCGACGTCACAGTGTTAGGGAGACCACATGCATGGCCCACAGGGTCCAGTTGGGTCATCTCGTCCAAGATGATGGTGAGTCCGTCCGTCACTTCGCTGCACGTATCAAGGGACATGCCTCCATATGTGGTTACACCAGGCGATGTCCAAGGCCAGGATGCCAGATAGAAGTCAGATATGCTGGTGAAGTTGTCCGCGACCAAGTGACGAAGGGGCTGTTCAATGGGGATATTCAGCGAGATCTCCTCAGTCGTCCTGACAACAAGACCATGTACCTGGAGGATGTATTGTCTTTTGTGGAGGCCAATGAATCGGGCATACGGTCACATGGCCTGCTCTCAGATACTATATCAGGACTCCATCCCAAGATGTCGCCGTTCCAGCGCCAAAAACGCCTTGGGACAACAGCCATTGATCCAAGGCCATGCACCTACTGTGGGAAGACCGGCCACGGAGCGCGAGCGAAAGTCGCCATCCGTGCTGGTAAGTGTCCGGCCTGGGGAAAGAAATGCGATACGTGTGGAAAGCTCGGTCACCTCAAATCTGTCTGTCGTTCTGGCTCTGATGGCATTCAGCTTTCACACCCTACCAAAGAGGTCAACGCTGACATGGCAACGTTTGGCTTTGGAAAGCACTCGGAATTCATGTCAATGTTCGCTATTGAGACCCAGAAACGATCGGACCGCAGAGGTCTCGTCGTCGATCACCGCCTGTGGCATGATGCTGTGGGATGGATCCGTCGGCGTGCCCCTGCCCAGCCATGGGTGTCGCTCAGCGTCTCAGTGTCCGAGGACGCCTACGTCGATTTGCGCCTCTCGCTCTGGCGACGTCACCTGAAGTCGGCAATGGAGGTCAGATCGTGCTCAGACACTGGAGCTCAGACTACCGTCTCTGGTCCGTTCCTGTTATCGCTCCTAGGTCTGTAGCAGAGTGACCTGCTTCTAGTCAGCCAGACCATCAGTACGGCTGAGAGCAGCGATATGAACCTTCTGGGAGGGGTGTTCATCGAGATCGCCGGGCATGATGAAACGGGTCGTAGGCGTTCGACCACGCAGCTGTGCTACATCGCCGAGGATTGCCCGGGTCTCTTCCTAAGCCGCCAGGCGTGTTCCAAACTGGGAATCATCTTTCTTGACTTCCAGAACGTCGGGGAATTCTCGAAGAACGAAGAAAACGTGGCTAGTGCTGCACCTGTACATTAGCCCCACGTCGACCAACCGAAATATCCAAACGTCGATGACGATCGGTGTGAGTGTCCCAAACGTGTGGAACCACCTCGGTGCCCTCTACACTCCAATTCGAGCCGGTGGCAGACAACCTCGCCAAACTTCGGCAGTGGATCCTAGACAGGTATGTATCCAGCGCGTTCAATGTCTGCGAGCACCAGCAGCTGCCCTCATGCACGGAGAACCACTGGAAATATTCCTGAATCCCAACGCCAAACCAGTTGCAGTGCACACTCCAATACCAGTACCCATCCACTGGCAAGATGAAGTAAAACGTGGGCTGGATCGGGACGTCCGGCTCAAAGTCCTCGAAGAAGTGCCACCGGGTACCCCCACAACTTGGTGCCACCGGATGGTCGTCGTGGGCAAGAAGGATGGTACACCGCGCCGGACGGTCGACCTCCAGGCCCTGAACCAAGAATCTGTCCAGCAGACACACCATACACCACCGCCGTTCCACCAGACATCTTCCGTACCAACCAGCACGAAGAAACCCGTCTTGGATGCATGGAATGGATACCACAGCGTTGCGCTGCACAAAACAGCCAAGAATGTACCACCTTCATAACACCGTAGGGACGTTACCGTTATGCGAATACACCCCAGTGGTATCTCGTGGCGGGGATGGATACACCCATCGCCTTGATCTCATCACGCGTGACATCCCGTACAAGGTGAAGTGTGTCGACGACACCCTGCTCTGGGCAGACACGATCGAGCAGTGCTTCTTTCGAACATGCCTCTGCAGTGCTAAAGGGATCATCTTCAACCCGGCCAAGTTCCAGTTCGCACAAGCAGTGGAGTTCGCTGGGTTTGAGGTAACACCAGCATCGGTCAGACCCAGCCAACGTCTGCTTGAAAGCATCCGAAGCTTTCCAACACCGACCGACATCACCGGGATCCGTTCTTGGTTTGGTCTCGTCCAGTAGGTCAGCTAGGCTTATGCCGTACGACCTGTGATGGAGCCCTTCCGCGAGCCTCTGAAACCACGAGTCACCTTCTATTGGGACGAACAACTGGACCGATTGTTCTGCGAATCTAAAGTCATGATCCTACGTGCGGTGGAGAAGGGTGTGCAAACGTTCCAAGCCGGACGTCCCACATGTCTAGCGACATACTTTTCTAAGATCGGAATCGGGTTCTACCTGACGCAAAAACATTGTGCTCGTGCATCCGACTCCCCTTACTGCTGTCCGGATGGCTGGCAGCTCGTACTGGCGGGCAGTCGGTTTGCTTCCCCGGCAGAGTCGCGCTACGTCCCTATTGAGGGGGAGGCCCTGGCCGTAGCAGATGCCCTACATAAGACTCGCTACTTCATCCAAGGCTGTAACAACCTGACCATTGCGACTGGCCACAAGCCTTTGGTTAAGATTCTCCGTGACAGGCGTCTGGAAGATATTCCAAACCCAAGACTGCTGAAGCTGAAAGAGAAAACCTTGCCTATAGGTTCAAAATCATACACGTTCCTGGAACATGCGGGTCCTGATGCCATGTCCATGACATCAGCTATCAGCACACTAGCGGGTCTGCACTGTTTGGTATCTGACGAGGAACGTGACCGGTCTCTTCATCTGGAACAGCACGTGGGAGCCATCGTGGCCGCTGCGGCGAGCGTTGTCAGGCTGGTGACACTGACACGTATCCGTGACGCAGTAGCAAAAAATCCCAAGATTCAACAATTGGTCGACAGGATCACCAAGGGATTCCACGAGTCCAAAGAACTGTTGGAACTGGAGATGACGGAGTGCTTTCGCTTTAGAACCGGCCTGTCCGTGCATGATGGACTTCCTCTCTTTGAGGGTAGGAATCTGGTACCACAGGTCCTGCGAGGTGAAGTGCCGGACGCTCTCCAAGCCCACCTGCCCCCCAAGGCACAGATGGCATGCATGCAAGAGCCCGGTCCAGTGTCTGGTGGCCTGGCATCACGGGCGCCATCCAACAGAAGCGGGCCGGCTGCACCACATGTAGTCAAGTGGCGCCCTCCCATCCAGCAGCACCACCGACTGGGACACCTCCGCCTGCGTATCCCTTTCAGCATATCCGTGCAGATTACTTCAGCTTGAACGGATCCAGGTACTTGGTTGTTGTTGATCGGTATAGCGGATGGCTCTCTACCTTCCACTGTGGCGTCAGTAGCGCGACGTCCAGGGCCCTCGTCAAGGATCTCCGTTCCCTGTTCCACACCTTTGGAGTTCCCGACGAGCTGTGATCGAACGGCGGACCCAAATTTGCGGCGTTCGAGACTACGCAGTTCCTGAAGGATTATGGTGTCCACCATCGGATCTCTTCCGTCGCTTTCCCGCACTCCAACCTCCGAGCGGAGCTCGCGGTCAAATCCGGAAAACGACTCATTCGAGATAATGCAGATGCGAATGGGCGACTAGACAACGAGCAGCTCTGCTGGTCGCTGTTGCAGCACCGCAGCACACCTGACCGTGACCTGGGGCTAGCACCAGCTCAGATCATCTTCGGAAGGCAAATCAAAGACTTCCTTCCGGTCACTCGGGACAAATTCAATCCACGAGAAGAATGACGATCGACCGCAGCTGAGCGAGAATGGGCACTGAGGGTCCGTCATGTTAAAGCCGCCGAACGATGGTTAGAATACACTAAATCCTTCCTCGTCTAGCCATTGAAGACATAGTTCAAGTCCAAAACCAGGAGGGCAACCGGAAAAATATATTGGATAAGACCGGCGTCATTATCCAGACCTTACACCACGATCAGTATGGAGCGAAAATGCATGGATCCGGCCGCGTAGCTCCCAGAAATCGGCGCTTCCTCCGTAGGATCCAGCCCTTCTTAGCCGACCCCCCCCAACCCTCATCTACACGATCGCCGCCACTACCACCGACATCCATTCCTGACACTCCAGCGCCAGGAGTCAATACTCCCGCCACATCGACGCCACTTCGGACACTCCCGCGGCCGCCTTCCGTCAAACGTGCGCCTGTGCCAGCGGAGCATGCATCGCCTGCACCTACAGCGACGCTACCGGGGCAGAAGTCGTCGGCGGCCTCCTCAGCGGAATCCCAGATGGTGTCGGTCCCGTCAGCGACGCTTCCAGTGGCTTCTACCACTCCATCACCCCCGATCACCCCGCCAGTGGTCCAGCCAGCCGCGCGCGCACGGGATGGACCCGTACGGCCTCGGAGAGCCTCGAGGCGGCTTAGTCCCTCCATGAGTGGGAAGACTCATGGTTACACCCACCGTTGAGTCCGAGCAGTGGCGCGTGTGAAGCGAAGTGGTGTAGTTTTGTACTTATTTTTGTTTGTTTGTGTGCCAAGTCGAGTCTACGCTGTACGAACCTACACTTGGCTGGTGCCTGCCGTCATCCCTTACCGTACCACGGTCTGGTCGTGTACTTTTATGCTCCCCGTGTCCATCGAATCGCCGCCGCTGCGGTGGTGTCCGCTAATGTGTCGGCCGGCCTCGTTGAGGGGGGGCATCATTGGTATTGCACAGTTCATTGCACTGGTCTCTTTTGTTTCAGGTATATATTTAATGCAATGGTAGCAAATGACTGAAGTCTATTAAACTCTTCTGGAGTCACACAATAAGGCGCCAGGGGTTCACTTACCCCTCCCTGGCCGAAGTTTCATGTACTTTTCCACTATGTTGAAAAAGCTTTGCAGTACGATTTTTAAGGCATCCGAGACGTAGGGGCAAACCTGCAATATCAAGAGATGGGCACCTCCAGCGCTTGTATGGGTACCTCAGCAGCTTGCAGAGAGGCGTACCCCAGCAACTGAAGGAGCACTCCTGCAGTCAGCAGAGGAACATCCCAGTCGTTATGGGAGCATCCCTGCAGTCTGCACAGGACCGCAGTCGTTGTAGATGTACACCAGCAATTGTAGGGGGAACCCGGTACCTCACCTGATGTAGCCCTGCAGTCTCCAGTGGAGCAACCCCAGCAGCTGTAGGGAAAACCCAGCAGATTTAGGTGCATCCCAGCTGTTGTAGGATCACCCAGCCATTCAGGGATGGATCCAGGACCGGTTGAGGAGGGAAGTTGTAATTAAAAAATATCCGAGTTCGAAAAAACTTCCGATTTGAACAGCTAACATTAGCCAGGTCTGCTTAAGACAATGGATGTGTGTGTACCAAGATGTTTTCAATTTCGAGAAAATGCCAATTTAGTGCAACATTTCGGCACAGGTCGGCCTCTTGCAGGGCCATAGCCCCTGTGTATCCCCCTTAGATCCGCCAGTGCAATCGTTCCATGGGCACCACTGCGGTGTGCAGAGATCGGAGCACCCCTCAGGAGTCGGCGCGAGATCGCTGGTGGTGACGGAGCGCGCGGACGCTCTGGCGGCGGCAGCGTGGACTGCGCCGGCGCTGCAGCGGGCGCCGCTTGTGTGCGCCTTCGGTTTGCTGAGTGTGCCTCTGCGGCGGGACGCCTGGGGCCATCCGGAGGTGACTTCGGGTCACCTTGGCGGCGGAGCCGGAAGTCAGGTCCGGGACACGGTGGCGCTCGGTTGTGGGTGCGGCGCTGTCCGGTAGTGACCGGGCCGACAACGTTGGAGGGAGATTGTACCGTCGAATACAGGAACCGAAGCGTGAGACGTTAGTTAGCAGGTCAGCAGTGACCCGGAGCCGGAGCCACGCAGAGTTTAAATCTGCAGTCTGCAGATATCGGGGCGCCCTATGCATTGTAGGAATAACTTCGTAATCTGTAGAGGGCACCCGCCAGGGACTCCTGTAAGGAATTTGCACTAGGTAGGATTTCTTGCTCATACCTATCAACCCAATATGGCATTATAGGGAGACCGGATCTAAGTGATAAAATTTTGGCGCAGCTAAAAATAACTCATTACTTTGGAGAGGTAGCGAGAAGATAGCTAAACCTACCTCAAAGCCTAAGCCTTTTCTGGTATCATTATCGAATTTTTTTAGCGTCCTCTGGGCTTTCCATCAGAGAGGAAATAATTGCGCAACTACCGTTCATCAATTTACTTCATTTTAGGGGTAATTTGTTACTGACTGTGGGGTAAATTGAGGAAATGTAAATAAAATAAAATATAATATCTATAGGTGGCATTCATTTACACCATCTGAGAGGTCCATATTTCATGCGTACAGTAATGATACCATGGTTTGAGTCCTGACTGATCACAGCTAATGGTTTATTCTGCATTTGTGGAATGCTAAAGCGTTCATTCTGTATCTGCACCCATTCCTTCGAATTCAGTCTTTTCCGTCGGGAGAGGAATCCCCATAGAAATATTCTATAAGATTATCTTGAAAGAGTGAAAACTAACTGAAACTGGAAATACCTCAAGGAAAATAGGCAAATGTGTGGTTATTGTATGCCATTACCAGTCAACAAAACGTTTATGCAGGTTGCTGTTGATACATGCTGATGCTCATACTGGCTGATTAAGTTCATGCAGGCTGTATCGATATTCCCCCGCAGGTTTTCTGGCGCAGGCTGCAACATGGTATGCAGCGTTGCGAGTACAGTGTAGCGGAAAACGATAACGGCATTTGACCGTCGCGAAGCTGAGAGAACATGGTAATGGTTGCGGACATCCAAAAAGTTAACAAGTGGGCGACAAATGATAAATGAAGGGCGAAGCACCGACATTGAAATATTACTTTCGCTCCAAAAACGTGCCGCATGGTCACCATTACGCAGCCGCGAGTCAAAAGGACTTGGGTTTGTTTTTGCCGAAAGAAGAGGGTGCCAGTAGCAATATGTGTGATAACCATGGCAACCGGCTTCATACTTTTGGAGAAAATGTTGCTGTATCAACCATCCGGTGTATCGACTAGATCCGGTCTCTCCTACACAATAGCCAACGCGGTCGTATAGCGGTGATGAACAAACACCGCATTCTGAAGAAAAAAGTGTGCCCTGCAAGAGCGTTATTTCGTGTGGCGCATTTGTTATCTGCGTGGCGAGCAATGGCGCAGCGAGGATTTTCCCAACGGGGGTGACCCTTCCCCTGCCACAAAAATGAGATGGAACAGAGAAAGCTTCGGACGCGCTCCTCGCACCGAAAATTTATGGTTTTGCGTGGTAACTATCATACAATTTATCGTTTGATCTAGTTAATTTTTGGATGCTAAGGGGTCCCGGGCCCATGCCCCTTGACTGCGCCTCTGGTGGCGAGTAGGCATCCATGAACAACGTACAATTATGAGCAGAACATGACATTTAAACAAAAATATATTATCCACTCGTATTTCGAACATAGTAAATCCCATAGCTACACAGAAATCAGTTCCTCAAAAGCCTCATCATCGCCCGGTACCACCCATGACTCGGGTCTCTCGTACGCTGAAAAGGGTCACCTACAAAGCTAAACCGTTCGGGCTGCGCCCTCCCTCGCAACTAAGACGATATTTTTGGTCCCCTGTTTATGTTCGCACCGTCGTCGACGAAGCCATCACCACTACCTGCTACATAACATGTTTATTACAATATCTTGGCAACATCTGTTTATCGTGTGAGCACACTATAGCACAGCACAAGGACCAACAGCCAACCAGCTGCCATAGTGCATCGCTTCCGCAAAATAAGTAAACATCTCGCTTGATAGTTTTAGTCTTCCTCTCGCTCGCATGTGTCACAGCCTGCACTCGTGAACGGGAAACCCTCAGCGACCGTACATCAGATTCGAAAACAATGGCTACACACATCGTATAAGGTGGGAAAGACAGGAAGGCTTCAGACTGCTTTTGCAAGGTCGGGAAACAGCGCCGACTCTATACGGCACCCACCGACACACTTTTCGACAGGTTGAGCGGCTGCCGCTGAATTGGATTCATGCCGGGTGCAGTCGGACTAATGATGAAGTTGAACTGTACCCCGGCGCGGTGCCGAACTAAACAGACGCAGGACTGAGCGGCGGCCGGCGGCGACCGGTGCTGAGCTGTAGACATTGGACAGGCCCCGGACTGGGCTGAAAGTCCAGCGCCGGCGCCGGGCGCTGGGCTTTGTGCCAGTGCTGAATTGTGGACACTGGACAGGCCCGGACTACGGACGGGGGTGGCTGGGGACGGCTGGGGACGGCTGGGGAGGCACGGGGGCGGCTGGTGACGACTGGGGAGGCACGGGGGCGGCTGGTGTCGGCTGGGGACGGCTGGGGAGGAACGGGGGCGGCTGGTGTCGGCTGGGGAGGAACGGGGGCGGCTGGTGTCGGCTGGGGAGGAACGGGGGCGGCTGGTGACGGCTGGGGACGGCTGGGGAGGCACGGGGGCGGCTGGTGACGGCTGGGGACGGCTGGGGAGGCACGGGGGCGGCTGGTGTCGGTTGGGGAGGCACGGGGGCGGCTGGTGTCGGCTGGGGAGGCACGGGGGCGGCTGGTGTCGGCTGGGGAGGCACGGGGGCGGCTGGTGTCGGCTGGGGAGGCACGGGGGCGGCTGGTGACGGCTGGGGAGGCACGGGGCGGCTGGTGTCGGCTGGGGAGGCACGGGGGCGGCTGGTGTCGGCTGGGGAGGCACGGGGGCGGCTGGTGTCGGCTGGGGAGGCACGGGGGCGGCTGGTGACGACTGGGGAGGCACGGGGGCGGCTGGTGTCGGCTGGGGAGGCACGGGGCGGCTGGTGTCGGCTGGGGAAACACGGGGGCGGCTGGTGACGGCTGGGGAGGCACGGGGGCGGCTGGTGACGGCTGGGGAGGCACGATCGGCACAGGAGCAGATTACGAGCTCCTGTGGTGCGGCCATGGGTGTAGCCAATGGGGGGGGGGCTGGGGACATGTCCCCTCCCCACACACAAATTCTGAAAGTGGCGATTTGTCCCTCTCAATTTCTTTTGTCCCCCTCCCCCAGCCTCATCTGCCTGAGTATGATCGCCGCAAAAAAAATATATATGCAAGAAAATCACCAAAAACAGTAGAAGCCGATCTACCCAGTCAACGGGCTCCACAGGCTACCTATTGTCAGAAAATCTCCGAATGGTAAATCAGGAAACGTTAGAAATTTCTGCTTTCAGGCCATTCTTGAATAACATGAACCTTGACCGTCTTGTGTTTTCGCTGGAGTGGAAAATTGTGCTCTGCGAGGCAACACATTTGCATTATCGCAAGGCTTTATACGTCTTAGGTTCCATTCCCCTATGCATATATCGATATATCTTGAACAAACGTGACTCTGGGTGTTCTTGGTCATCTTCAAGACCACGGAGAGGAGTCATGGGCAGCCTTGAGCACGTACGTCAAGTTAACGTCGTATTCGTATTAATATTTAGCGACGAGTTCGCCAGAGACGTAATTATATTTCCATTGGCATTCACGACGGGTTTATGATAGTTCGAATCAATTACCACAAATGATTCTCCTTGTACTGCTTCACTCACCAGTGGACTAGGCAGATTAGAATATGGGGAAAGACTTATGGCATGATATATGTACTCACTCCATTATAGGAGATTAAGGAGTGATATGATTGAAATGTATAAAATTATTAAAGGGCCAGATCAGGTCAATCTGAATGATGCCCTTTTACTTAGACTATCACTTAAGGGTCATCAATTCAGGTTAGACAAATCAAGGTGGAGGACATTTGGGCGACAACAGGTCTTCAGTCAAAGGATTGTTGATCAGTGGAATAGTCTGCCTGCTGATGTCGTGGCGAGTCCCTCATTGAATGTATTTATAAATAGGGTGGACAACTTTTTTTGGTTTCAAAATCTTGTTTTTGAGTTATAAGTAGTGGTGGATGGGGTAATGTTTATGCTAAGTAGGTGTGCACTGTACAGGCCCCTTTAAGCAGGTATGGATTGGGGCTGAAAATTATTGGTAGGGCACTCCAAGTCACATGTGTTATATGAGATTGAGTGAATAGAGCTGAATAGGTCAGGTAGATTGGCGTTGATGAGCATGGCGGGGGGGCGTATTTTTTTGGAATTAGGGATGTGGTGTTTCTTGGGGTGAAGAGTGCCTTTTGCTAAGGTTACGGTATATTCCCTTTGCGGACTTTACCTGGATTGGCCCGTGTGGCTCTTATTAAGTATAATCACTTTATGACTGTGACTTTACTGAACACGCTGCAAGCAACTACGTATGTCTCACATGACCACTTTAACGGTAAAGGTCCAACGCAAACCGGTTTCTTCGGTCGCCTCCCAGTTTTCCGTTTTCACCCCAACTTCCCAAATCTGGTACCAAGCGATAGCCAGTGGTGAACCATCGTGTAATATTTCCAACCGGTGCATGTCAAGGTCAAGCATTAAGGTCAAAGGTTAGCTTGATATATCAGATGGCGATATTGAAGCGATATCTACCGAACGGACGTTCGGTTGCTATCGATTCAATTTCCATAAAATGGGCGTCTTTCGACGTGGATTGTTATGCGGTACTAGAAAGCTAAGCAATCTAATTATTTTTCTTTGAAGGGCAAAGGCCAAGCTGGTCCTCCGTTTGCCGCAATTTTTTGTTCGTTTTCGCTCAAACCTATTCAAATCTGGTATCAAGTGATAGCCAATGGTTAACACTCGAGCAACATTTCAAACCGGGACATGTCAAGGTCAAAGGTTTGATTGAGTTCTTCGATGACCTTGCGTTTCGTCGCTATGGCTTCAATTTGCAGAAGTGGATGTCATTCGACGTCGCTTGTTGTTCGGTATTGTAAGACGGCTTACATTTTTTCAATATTTAATACCACATCCATCCGGCCGGCCCAAGCCAAGGCCTAGAACCAAGACCACCACAACATCCACCCAGACAACCCGCAAGTCCACGGCCACCACCTCCTGCCAAACCGAACCTCCCACGACCTCCTGCACACCCACCCAAACCCACTCCAAAACCTCGTCTGAGGCCAGCACTCAGACTGAACCAACCACTCCTTCAAAGCCCGTCGAACCCACAACTCCAGACCAACGAATCCCACCCAAACCCACCGCGCCTCCCAAGCGCAAACCACGCCGCCACTCTACCCAATCACCTCCCAGAACCTGTGCGACCAGGTCCAGGCTACCACCCCTGCCTGGATCACCTCCCAACCCTCTTTCCGTTCACCGGTTCAACCTTTCTCCCCAACTCGACACCGGCACCACCCCATTATAGGAACACCAACAGTCACTAAGCGCGTTCGGCAATCGGACTTTTTCTGCAGTGGAACACCGGAGGCCTTCCAGGCAAGTTCATATAATTCAAATATGAATTCATGCAACAAAAACCATTACTAGCTGCGCTCCAAGAAACTCACTTTCGAGATTCTGACTCCACTTGGAACAAAATCCCAGATTACACTTGGCATGTCGACAACGTTAACGGCCCAAATAGGAAATGGGGCGCAGCCATACTCATTTCAAAAAGCATACCTCACCGTCGAGTAACGTTAAATACTCCCCTGAATTGCGCAGCAGTCGGCCTCAAAATTGCCCATTGCTAAACCACAGACATTTCACTATACATCTCGCCGTCAGCTGAAACCCCCACATCACAGGAGCTGAGCGACTTGCTGCTTCAGGCCCCTCCACCAGTTCTCATTATGGGAGACTTTAATGCTAAACATCCCTCCTGGGGAAGCGACCAGACTAACGCTAGAGGACACGAAATTCACCAGTTTATTTCGGACCACAACCTGGTACTTCTTAACACCGGGGCCGCCACCCGCTTAGGAGGATCGGATAGTTGCATTGACTTAACGTGCTGCTCCCAACGACTTAGCTCACTATTTGACTGGTCAATTTCAGACGTTCCCGGGCTGAGCGACCACTACCCAATTACAATTAGGCCCAGCACGGACGCTATCCACCACACTGAGCTATTTAGACAATCTTGGAACTTGAAAAGAGCGGACTTGGCTAAATTCGAGGAACAGGTGGACCTCAACCTAACAACTTCAGAAACCAGTAAGATCGAGACAATCCTAAGGGCCATCAGCTCAGCAGCACGAGACTCAGTCCCAAAAAGTAACAAACCTAGGAAAAAGGCATCTACGCCATGGTGGACCCCAGACTGTCAAAGGGCAATCGCCGCACGGCGCTGTGCCCACAAACAATTCAAAAGATGCGTGTGCAAAGCACACCTATCAGCATACAGACAATCTCAAGAACACTGCCGGTACACAATTCGAACAGCACGACAAAACTGTTGGCAGTCTTTTGCCTCTCAATTCAATAGGTTCACTCCTGCCGGTAGAATCTGGGACCTGATGAAGCGTTTCAACCTGAAACGCCCACCACCAGGCCCCTTCCCCCAGCTGACGGTGAAAGGACAGCACATCACTGACCCACAACAAGTCGTAGACCACTTTAAACTACACTACGCCAGCGTATCTGGCAACAGCAACTACGACACCACTATAGTAAGCGCTCTAGACGCCCTTGCCTCCAAAGCGAATTTTAGCTCTAGCAATAGAGAAATCTACAATTAGTCGTTTACTATGCACGAATTACACCTTGCCCTCAGCAAGTGTGGAAACACGTCGGTAGGGCCGGACGACATCCACTACCAGTTTCTTAAACGACTTAGCAAAAACTCTCTAGCGTACCTACTAGTGGCCATAAATGAACTGTACGAAAGCGACACGTTTCCCGCATCCCGGCGAAAGAGCGTAGTCATTCCATTGCCAAAGCCGCACAAAGATCACTCCACCCCAAAAGGTTATAGACCCATCTCACTTACTAGCTGCGCTAGCAAGTTAGTCGAACGCATGGTCAACACACGATTAAGGAAATTTCTGGAACACAACGATCTGCTCCACGAATTTCAGTGGGGCTTCCAGCGTCAAAAATAACCTACAGACAATCTCATTAGATTAGTGCATGACATAAAAAGTGGTCTACGCATCAAACGCACAACAGTAGCTGCCTACTTGGACATCACTGCCGCATTCGACCGAGTACGCAAATCCGCACTGACACAAACTCCACAAGATAGGCCTACGCGGGACACATGGCACGCTTCATTCTCAACTTCCTTAGAGACAGGACCCTTAAGGTCCGATGCGGCAGTGTCACATCAAACACCACAACACAGGAGCAGGGCCTGGCTCACGGGAGCGTGCTCTCACCGAGCCTCTTCATCATCATGATCAACGACATACTTGCTGACAACACTGACACTTCACTTAAATACTCACTTTTCGCGGACGACATAGCCATCTGGACAACATCACAATGCTTCCCTAAAGCTGAAAAAAAAACATTCAAGCAGGACTAGACCACATTGCAAAGTGGTGCAAAACTTGGGGCTGCACCCTGTCCGCATAAAAATCAGCCACCGTAACATATAGTCGTCTCCGCCCAGCACCCAACACTCTACTTAAAATAGATGGCAAAGCCATCGAACAGGTGAAATGCTTCAAGTTCCTAGTAGGAGTACATTTAGACGAAAAACTCAGTTTCAACACCCACATCACCTCCATCTCGAAGCGATGCGCGAAGCGCGTCAACATACTACGTGCACTTGCAGGCACAGACTGGGGCGGAGACAGGAAAACACTACTGCGACTGTACACACCAATCATGCGACCCATCCTAGAATACAACAGCATCACTTTTGCCACAATTTCAGAAAGCCAGAGCCGAAATTTAGAAATCATCCAGAACAGCTGCATCAGAGCAGCCACAGGTGCCCTCAGCACCATACCGATAGCCAGTTTTCTAGTGGACTCAAACACGCCCCCACTCCACGTCCGGAGGACACAACAGCTGTGCCGCTACCACATCAAAATCAAATCCATTAAAAATCATCCAGCAGAGCGCTGCTTTACGCCTGACAGATACGACAGGAGCCGATTTGCGCGCATACTTCCACCATATAGCATTCCAATTTCCACGACTCTCTCAGATCTAAACTTCGCAATGCCATCCACTGCAACTCGACCGCCCACTAGGCCATTCTGGACTTTCGGTTAACCAAATGTCGAGTACTTGCTCTCGGAGAAGAAATCCACTGTCACATCGGCGGAAATGTTTGGCCTCTTCCACAAGTTCGCCGATGACAACAAACACAAATCACTCGTATTAACGGATGGGTCGAAACACGAGGCAAAGGTAGGCATCGGCATCACTGGACCAGGTCTCAGACTTTCCAGGCGTCTACCGGATAACTTCTCCATCTACTCCGCTGAAGCAATGGCTATTCTTGCCGCTATCACCATTCTCATGAGACGTAAAACTAGAAACGTAGTAATTTGCTCAGACTCCAAATCTGTCCTCCAGTCAATTAGCAACACCCACGACTGGCTATATCACTTCATTGATAGAATCCAACAACTCGTGGCCCATAACGTAAACATGAACTTTTCCTTCCTCTGGATTCCGGGCCACGCCAACATCCCAGGTAACGAAGAAGCAGACTGGCTCGCAAAGCAAGCCCTAGCATTGAACACTTACCCTAGCGTGGAATATTCGGTAGACGATTGCAAAGCACTCCTACAACGCCACATTCGCCAACATCAACAGAATACATGGACACAACACAACTCAACACAACACAAATCCAACCACACCCACGCAATCAAACCAACAATAGGTACATGGAACACATCAAATCAATCTCACCGACAAAAAGAGGTCATCCTCACTAGACTTAGAACTGGTTGCACAAAACTAACACAGCCTCAATTAGAGGGTGACCAACATACAACACCGCACTGCGGCACCTGCAACACCACGTTAAGCATAGGCCACATTCTGCTAGACTGTAGTAGCTTTAGCTCTCAAAGACAACCACTTAAGGCATTCTGCCAAAAAGAGGGCATCACCCTATCGCTTCCATCGCTTCTCGGTGACAAGCACCCAGAACTCCTTCAATTGCTATTTGAATATCTGTATGCCACAAAACTAGCAGGAGCACTGTAGGCACCACACCACCAACACTCCCATCAACTCGCAATGCATGACCGCGAAACACTCGTAGGAAACACGTAAATAGCCATCCCCGCATGGCGTCGGACATACATGAGCCGATTTGCTTCTCAATTAGGAATAAATGGCTACCTAGCGGTGCCGTCGGAAGTAGACGAGCCGACTTGCTTCAGGAAAACACAAACAAAAAATAAAAATAAAAATTAGCATAACGTGAAACGACTACCCAGAGGAGCCATCGGACGTAGATGAGCCGATTTGCCTAGCAACTCATAACGTAAACGGCTACCCAGAGGTACAGCGGACATAGAAGAGCCGAATTGCAAAACACCGTACTAACCCAACTGACAACCCTGCATGGCATGCTTAGACTAACCCGCTGCGAACAACTAACACGCGGCGGCCGGCGTGATAGGCGGTGTGAACAATTACCTCCTTGTTCGCACGGTAAAGATCCCTCGGTGCTCTTCGATAAGAGTAGGCTAAAGCCGGCACCCTGGCAAAATCAACTTCTCGCCACTCTCAAAACACCCCCACTCCCACCCAAACTACGAATTATTTTGTGGAGGAGTAAAGTAAAACTAAACCATTTAGACATCAGGGAGCTGTCCCCAACCCAGACCCTCGCCTTCAGCACCTAAAATATCACGCAAACTAATGTAAAATTCCTTAACGTAAATGTCCACTTGCCTGCACCTTGATCACAAACGCTCGCTTTATAGACAGACATGTAACGTACTGGCTTTAAAGGCGGCGCAAATGACCTTTATGGTCCGGCACGGCTAAAAAAATCACTCCCCCTATTGACCAACATACCTAACCCATAACAGTCGATGCCTCGCCGGGCCATATTGGCTGGAAGCGTGCGACCAGCCCTACCTATCCGACGGGTGGGCACGGGTCAGGTTCGGTACGTCCCCTGGTCGACTATATACCCTAGCCGACCCTATCCTTTCAGCCCCGTGTTTATGGCATGACAAACCGGTCCTGGTATCCTCCGAGAAAAGCTGCACAACCTATGCTCCACGTACAGAGAACAGAAGTGGAACGAATTACCGGACAGTGTTTTTCCTCTATCCTATTGTCCGGCGCCAGACTGTCAACGAACCTCAAGGCCAGCAGCTCTCGTAGCGGCCGTATTTGCACACCGAGGTTGAACTCCATCTGCGCCCTAGTTCACAGCGGCCAGCGGGATTTTGCGGTCAAAGAACCATGCATTTTGGGCAAATAGAGGTTTTCATTTCATCACTCCCTTTCGCAGTGATAAATGTGACCACGCAAACCATATACGGGAATATTCATGATCTGTATAAATTCGACTCCTTTGGCCTCTCGCTGTCATTACTCGGGAATGTTTGGTCCATAGGATGACGGCTCGCAGATTGATTTCCTTGCTTATAAATCTACTTTGATAGAAAATCAATTTCAGGCAAATATCTAACCATCATGGGCGAATTATCGCTTGCCATGTCGAGACTGAGTCCATTATACCGTGTGCGCTCTTGCACACACGGTGCTATCCACGTCCATCTGTCGGTTAATAGTGACACTGTCCGAGCGGAAGGCGCGACGCGTGTCCCTCAGCCCTGAGGCACGGCCGGCCATTCAGCCGAGGACGTAAATACTCTCCCTCTGACCTCCTGGTCGCCGGGGAATGTACTATACGATGGTCATCGGTTTGAGAGGGTCGTATTTCTGACGTCATCCTCAAGTTATACTGATCTCTACGGAAGGTCACCTGACTGCGGCCGTTAAGCGGCCGACGCTATTTGACCTAAATGCTATTTTGTATGTATTCGTCTCATGGGCAAAGCTACGCCACTGAACACCATGCTGGAGCGCATCCCTTCAGTTCCCTCAAAGTGTTGACTTTGAAACTAGTCTGCACCACGGAGGGGTGGCCTGGTATGTTAATGTTTTAGTCCTGTTAGTGTAGGGGCCCAGTGCATTGGACGGGGAGGGAAAGACGGGGATTATTGCACACACAGTTTTCGACACGCGTGCTCTTGGATCGAGTGATTTCCATCTTGCAGCGGGCACACCGACCCGAGGGACCTACATGACGGATGTTGCACGCATAGTTTTCAACACGCGCGCTCTCGGATCGAGTGATTGCCATCTTGCAAAGGCTACATCGACCCGAGGGACCTGCCTGACTGATTATAGTAACCGATTTGTTTTAATATTGTTGACCGCTGGTCCAAGCTGCACTCCATATTTACTCGTGTACGGTTCTTCTCCACTGCCCATCCCGTCTATCCACTGACGAGTAGCTGGCATCTGTCTCTGCGACTACCCAAATACATTTTCTATCGTTAATCTGATATACTTACATGTAAGTGTACTGCATAACATTCCGATCTATAAACAATCATAATCTACGTAACTCTGATAATTTCACACCTATCTATTCCAATACATTCTACGCGACCCATTACTCCTCCTCCGAGTTTAGCCTATTAACCCGCGCACGTCCGGGGGGGCAGATATCTGCCCCCCTGCGGTTTTTCCTACTTTGCCGCCATACTAATCGGGTTAGCAAGGCGAAACCTCGCATGGCTGCTCATTGGTCTTTTGCGCATATCCTCAGAAATTTTTGACCCTGGGTCATTTGAAGTCAGGTCACCAGGTCAGGCGAAGTGACCTAACGTCCCTCCGAGTTCTAGGTGGCATCACTCCCACAATAATTGGGCGATTGATTTCAAACTTATATCACCTAATGATCTTATCGGGGTCTATAACATGTATATCACGGTTTTTTTCGTAGCGTTGACCTGAGGTCAGGTCGTGGCCATGGCTTACCCATTATAGGCCTATGGAAAAATATACAAATGTTTCCTGGTTACATATTTGCTCTCGGAATGACCTCCAACCGTTATGGCGTGTAGTTGGAAGCTATTCGCAATGCTATCGCTGACATTTTTGCTCAGTGGCCCCACCAAGGTCAGCTGAGGTCACCTGAAATCACTAGCACATTTCTGCGCATTATATCGCAATGCATTGAGCTAGAAGGCTGAAATTACCGTCATTGTGCTTGTATCGCCCAGACGTGTCGATTGATATATTACATGACCTCCCTACTCTACCCCATGACCTTGACCTGAGGTCATTGTTTCGGTGACCCATCTGTTGACCTGACCTTAAATTACACAGCGTATGTCGATAGCACATTTCAAGGGCTGTCGAATAGCATTTGCAGTTTGTTTCTATCTGTTACAGGTCCTGAGATATGTGCCAATATCTGAGGGTCCCACCCGATCTGGTCGAATTTGACATATGATGACCCAGTGACCTAAATATTGACCTGAGCGAGAAAATGACCGAAATACTTTCGATAGAGCTTATCACCAGCTATCCAAAGCCGTTTTCCGTTTGTCGTTACCTAGCATAGTTCTCGAGATCTTAGGGGGCAGACATCTGCCCCCCCGGACATGCGAAGTTGGCGCGGACCGCCGGACGTGCGAGTGTTAAGGTCTCCTTATAAGACGGGTCGCTCCGTTCAGCCGAGTGCAATGAGGTTGAAGAGGCAGTAGTTGTAATAGAAGTGAGGTTGGTCCGGCACGGTTTTGGAAGGAGGAAAGCATGGCAGACAGACGGTACCCACATTACTGATGGTGGTTGCCTCCCGACCGTCCGTCACTTTTCAGCTCGCTTCTCCGCCAGCCACTTCCACTCCACAGCTATCATATCTGTCTCGATGACTCGATCCCCCTGCTCCGATGGAGTGATCAAGGGACAAACACAAGGTCAAACGACTGTACGCTAAAACGGCGAAAAATGGCAATGCATTCGGCCAACACTTGCTTCAACATGTAGATCGTCTATTGCTCCAGAGTTGTGGTGTTCAGAGTCCATTGCTCCAGAGTTGTCCATTGCTCCAGAGTCGATTCCTCCAGTCCATTGCTCCAGTGAATTGTGTGTCAATAGCAGTTGATCGTTAGCGTCGAATCCAAGGTCAAAGGACGCAGGACGCTGGGACGCTTGAAGTTACCAATATGTTGGGCCCAAACCAGTATTACACCAAGTCCAGGGTGGCAGAGATTTATGTCTCAATAGCGGTTGACCTTAGGGACAAGGTCAAAGTCTAACGACGGAGAACGTTAGAGTGCCGAAAGTTACTCATGTATTTGGCCAGAATTAGTTTCAACACATGCAGACCGTCTCCTGTTCCAGGGTGACAGTGATTTGTGTCTCGCCGTCTTTCCCGTTGTTCGACCTTGAGTTTGATTTTGAAGGTCAACTGATATCCAGACAGAATACACTGTCACTCTGGACCAAGATACTCCCTTTATGTTGATACCGGTTTTATCCGAGTGTATCTATAATACCGAACATATGGATAACTTTGTGCTTTCTCACGTTCTCCGTCACATGACCTTCACATTGACCTGGAAGGCCAATTGCTATCTAGGCACTGTCTGTCTACGTGCTTGCTATATATCACTGTCACCTTGTACCAGGCGACTATCTACGTGCTTAGACAGTTCTTACCCGAATATTTTAATAACTTTGGACGCTCTAGTGTTCCCCGTCATTTGACCTGGCATTTGATGCTGAAAATCTACTGGTATCGAGACACAAATCGCTGTCACTCTCGAACAGGAGAAGGTCTACAGGCATGGCCGAATATGCCAGCAACTTTTGGTGTTCTAGCGTTCCCCGTCGTTTGACCAACAATTTGGCGTCGAAAGTCAACCAGTGTCGTAAATTGAACTTTGGATTCGTAAATAACTCGGCAAAATTGACCAAGATGCAATTTTTTGGTAGGAATTGGAGCTAGTATTTGAATCATTTTCATTTAATTTTGTTAGGTTAGGCACTTCGGCCTCCTGGGGCCATTTCGTGCCACGGAAAAAAATAAAAAAAACTATAGAGCTATGAAATTCAATTTATAAGATCTGGATCAAGTTGATTTGTCGTAGAAAGATGAAGAGTAGTTTTATTAGAAAAGGGTGTTCATCTCCCAATAGCGTGGGTAAAGAAAATGGAATGTTGTGTGTTCGGCAGTAGTCGGTAAGTGTTTTTCGAGGGCCATGGTACTGTTGACAGTGTAGGAGTATCTGTGTGACTGTAAGATGGGTGTTGCATGATAGGCACGAAGGTCGAAGTGAAGCCGTGTAGATATGTCGATGGGTAAGGAAAGTATGGCCGATACGTAAACGTGATAGTACTTTTTCTTCGAGACGGTTTTTTATATGATGTGGTCCATGTGTCGACGCCAGGTTTGATGATGCGTAACTGTGTATGGTTCGTGTTTTGTGTCCAATTTTGAGTCCAAAAATGTCGAATGCTTTATGATCGATGATTTAATACCTTCAAAATGTGGTGAAATTTATGTGATGTGTTGGAGGTGTAATGAAGCTTTTGCTAATGTGTCGGCTTCTTCGTTTCCTGGGATGCCGCAGTGACTGGGCACCCACAGGAAACGGACCTTCACGCCCATCAGATGAAGTGTTCCTAACGTTTCATAAATATAAATATGGCAATGATGTGAAAAGGAAAGTGACGAAAGAGATTGTAAAACTGATTTGGAGTCCGAACAAATGACGACGCTGCGCATGGGGTGACAGAGAACACGATTGCGAATGTAACGGAGGACAATGAGGATAGCATGTAATTCGGCGATGAAAATTGATGTTCCGTCTGGTAGTCGATGTGTTTTTGTATGTTCCAGAAACTATTGCATTGCCTGTAAGGTTAGCGTTTTTAGAACCGTCAGTGAAAACGAAAGGTACATGGTGATACCGAGCCCGAAATTTGTGGAATTTTTGTTTCGCATATTCTGGACAAAGCTGTGATTTTGGAGTGGTGGTTAAAAAAAAATGCGTCGTTCGGCTATCTGTCACAGTGGTGTAGTTGGTGGAGAAAGAGAAGTAATGCGTGGAATAGTGAAATGAAGTTGTTCAGAAAATGTTTTGACTCGAGAAGCTATAGTGAGACCAGTTCGTTTTTCGGCTGGACCTAAATAATTGTAATGTAAATTTTGGAGAATTTGTAATGACTTGTGTATGGGGTGGTTTGCGTGAAATTGAATTTTGGAGGCGTACCTAAGTGTTTGCTGCATTCTACGGAGAGCTAGTGGAGGAATTCCCGATTCGGCTTCTAACGAAATGATGGGAGAAGTAGTCATTGCACCGAGTGCGATACGGATAAATTTATTTTGAATGGTGTCTAACATGTGTAATGAGGATGTACTAGCACCGGTATATACTACGGATCCATATTCAATTATGGGTAGAACTAAAGATTTGTAAAGCAGTAGAAGTGTATGTCGATCGGCTCCAAGTGATGAAGAAGTGATGCATCGAAATAAATTCAGTCGGTGAAAACATTTGTTCTGGACGTGTTTGATGTGCTTATGCATTCCAAGTCTACGGTCGAAAATAATACCAAGAAATTTAAACGAATTTACAAAAGGTACATCATTGTTTCCGAGGTGTAGTGGTGTGTCTGGGTTTGGGCAGGGTGTTGATTTACTAAATATATAGTGTTGCAAATTTTTGGTCCCGAAAAAATAAAACGTACTTCAGGGACCATTGATGTATTTTGTCTAGTGCGTTTGGTAGGTGTAATCAACAATGCTCGTAATTTTTTCCGGAACACGAAATTGCGATGTTATCTGCAAACAAAGAGTATGATATATGAATATGCATGTCGGTGAAAAGATCGTTAATGATGAGGTTGAATAAAACTGGTGAAATGCAGCTTCCCTGTGGTAGTCCATTTTGAAGAATGTGTGGATCGGAGATGGCTGATCGGCGCCTGATGTGGAATGGGCGAGTACCGGATAAAAAACTATTAAATAATGAGCTAAATGTCCTTTTATACCGAGTTGCTGAATTTTGAAAAGTAATGCGGATTTGAAAACCATATCGTAAGCTTTGCCTATGTCTAAAAATACTGCGGCTGTATGTTCATGTTTTTTTTGTAGCCTAGGCGGATGTCTGTTTCTAACCGAATAAGGTGATCTATTGTGCTGCGTCCTCGCCGAAATCCACATTGAAAGGGAGATAGAAGTGAATTTGTTTCCAGGTGCCAGGTCAGTCTTTTAATAACTATTCGTTCATAAGTTTTCCTAAACAACTGGTGAGTGCAATAGGTCGAAAATTACTTGGGTTGCTATGGTCTTTGCCGGGTTTTGGAATGGAGATGATGATAGCTTTTTTCCATGCTTCAGGAAAGATGTGATTTGACCATAATTAATTAAATGTGTCTAAGATGCATTGCTTGGTGTGGTCAGATAAATGTCGAAAGAAGGAATAATGCAATTTGTCAGGCCCTACTGAAGTGCTACCGGCGGAGGAAATGTCATTCTCCAGTTCAGAAAGATGAAAAGAAGCATTGTAGTACTCGGTATTGTCGGAATCAAAGAGATCGAAATTGGTGTGAAAAGTGTGCTGTGCATTTTGTAAGAAATTAGGTCGGTAGTTCTCATCGGAGCTATTATGGGCTATGGTATCTGCTATGGTATTTACTATGGTTTGTGGGTCTGTAATGGTGAGATTGTGGATTTTGAGGGCCGGTAGAGATTTACATGGGGAGCGTCCGGACAAACGTTGGATTAATTGCCATATTTTACTTAAAGGTGTTTGAAAAGTGAGCTGCTGTAAATATGAGGACCATGAACGGCGCTTAGCATCGCGAATGATGCGGCGGGTTCTCGCACTCACGGTTACGGGTGGTTAAATTTTCATGATCAGGATGTCGTAAATACTTCCTAAATGCTCTTTTTTTAACCGCAATTGCTTGTGAAATTTCTAGACACCACCAAGGTACTGGTTTTCGTTTTGTGAAAAGTTTCGTGAGTGGAATTGTACTGGATGCTGCTTCGAAAAGTGTGTGTGTAATTGAGTTGATGTTTTCGACGGGAGAAATGTTGGGGTTGTATTGAATATAAGAAAGTTCCTGAAATGTTGTCCTATCGGCTTTTGAAATTGTCCAGCGTGGGATAAAATTGGGTGTGCTATCAGTTACAGTTGAAAAAGTTGGTATTAATTTGTTGGGGTAGTGATCGCTGTCATGAATATCTGTGTCTATGGTCCAATCTAAATCGTTGGCCAGAGTTGGAGAGCAAATTCTCAAATCTATTGCAGTTTCTGTGTTGTGTCTGAGTTGAAAAAAGTTGGCTCTCCAGTGTTAATTATCACTAAATTGTGTCGGTGTAATATGTGTTGTATAATGCGTCCGCGAGTGTCTTGGTGTGTACATTTTTCATCCCACGCTGGGCTATGAGCGTTGAAATCGCCAAGTAAGATGAACGGGTTCTTGAAATGTGCTATAAGGTTTTCTAATTCTGTCAAAATATTTGTGTTGTCTGTATGTGGTGGAATATAAATAGAACATACGTATATATTCCTCCAATGGAAACGTAAAGTACAAGCTACGGCTTGTAAAGATGAATTAAGTGTAATTTGTGTATGTGTAAAATCATTGTTGATGTAGTGCTGTACCGCCACTACGATGTGGTCCACGGACCTCATCGTGACGGTACAGTGAGTAATTGGAAATATTGAAGTCATATGTATCCGTCGGCAAAAACCATGTTTTTTGGAGTGCGATGAGAATAGGTGTGAGAATACTGAAAAATGCTTTCATTTCGGCCCATTTGAAGATTAAGCTTCGGCAATTCCATTGTAAGAATGCAGACATTGGGAAATGAAGCATTAATATTTATTGGCACCTTTTGGTGCCTGGCGCAGCCACGATTTCAGCTCGGGCGGGCATGTGGGTTGGGTGCGTCCAGCGGCGGTTGACCCGCCTGAACCGTCCGACCGACCGGTGACCTTGGCGGCCGGCTCACGGCGGACGGCCACTGCCTCGGGGGATGCCCACCCGCTGGAATGTGTCGGTCGGGTCACGTGGGTGCTGGCCGGCGCTGGGCACGCAGGGCTCGATCGGCGGCCCGCTGATGGTGAACGACAATTTGCTCCCGCAGCGGAGTGACTGCGGGGCCTGTCACTCCTCCCTGGAGTTGTCCGCTTGTTGGGAGCCGGAGTGGTTTGTGTGTTGGGAGCCAGGGTGGTTTGTGTCGGTGTGGTCAATGGTGTGAGTTTTTTTTCAGTGGAGCTAATCCGGGAATCATGTCAGTTTGAATAGAAGTAGAAGTGGTGTTGACGCGAGGGGCGGAGGGAGCGACGGTGGCCGCCTGGGCGTAAGTTTTGGTCGATGGGGAGGTGGCTTCCACAGATCTCCGTGCCTGGGGGTAGGACACCCCGGTCGTGGCCTTGACGGCGCACACTTCCTTTTCCTTGCGCCAAACTGGGCATTGATTGGAAGTGGTGAGGTGATCAGATGTGTTACAGCTGAGGCAGTGGGCAGGCTTGGAGCAGGTGGAATCAGGATGGGCTGATTCTCCGCACTTGGGGCAGCGGGCTGATTGGCGACAAGTTTTACTGCCATGGCCGAAGCGCTGGCAATTGAAACAGCAGAGAGGATTTGGAATAAATACGCGAACTTGGAATCGGATGTAGCCGGCGAGGAGGGTCTTAGGAAGAGTTGTAGAGTTGAAGGTAAGGACAAGGAGGCTTGTATCGCGTTTCTGGCCGTCTTTAAATGAGGTAATGTGGTGGACGTGGGTCACCCCCTCCGGCCTGAGCTCCGTCTGGATATCCGCTTCTGACATGAAGCGGAGCTCCGGCGCGAAGATGGTGCCCTTGGTGGAGTTGCGGTTGGAGTGGAGTGAAATGGTGACGGATTTACCACAAAATGTGGTACGACGAAGGAGGGCTTTGGTCTGGGCTCGGGTTTGGGTTTTGATGACAAGGGTTCCGTTGGCAGGAGCTTCGATGTCAGGATTGGTTAAGGAGCAGATGGAGAGGAGTTGCTTGGTCGGCCAGATAACGTTAATTCGGCGGAAAGAAACGGATTCCTCGACAGGCTTCACTGCTATAAAGGAGCCAGCACTGTCGAGGTAGGGTTCGATGGGTTCAGGTTGGGAGGGAGTGATCTGGTTCTGACGTGGGTCAGCGGCGTGGAGCGTAATAGTATGATCTGGATTGCGAGACGGGTTCGTGATCTTGGAATGAGCAGGGGTCGGCGAGGCGCAAAGGGCTTCCATGGCGTCATCGAGTGGAATCGTCCGGCGTGGTTCATCAACGGTCGTATTCAGTGAGGGAACATCAGAGGCCAAGTCCGTGTTCGTGCGATGGTCGTCAGGTGTGGTCAGAGGAGGAAATTCCGATTCAGAGTCCTGTGGCGAGCTGGGGTCGGTACCCTTTTCCTCTTTTTCCCCATCACGGGGGGAAAAAACCTACCGAGCGAAATCTAAATAAACACGCAGAACAAAGGGAACGGAAATACGGTGACGAAAAACCAGGTGGGGCGACGGGTGTCACCCCACTGGGAAACTAAATGCGAAAAGAGCGACGGGTGTCACCCCACGAAAATGAAAAATAAACTGCAATAACCAGCAGTCAGTCAGGCCAGAACTGTCACGGCGGAGTATTCAGCAGGCTCTGGTAATATGGACCGTGATAGCACTGAATACTCCATGGTATTTGAATCCAAATATACGAATATATGACTAACTTCACGAACATATGGTTAGCAAGACGCCGGTTGCGCTACTGCAGGACAGCAGCCGGAATTGAATCAAGGGGGAAAGCAATATTTACTCACCGTTGACAAGAGGGGGAGGCCATAACACCATCCACATCCTGCGGTTTTTTTCAGCTGACTCAAGAGCTAAAAGACAGTGTCTTCCAGCTTTCAGGTACCGTTCCGACCACCTGGAGCTATTAATTTTATCAGGGGCATCCTTAGGTTATCGGTATTAACGTCATCAAGAAGACCACGTTTTCCATCTCGGTGCTCTGTATTGGGTAGGTATTCCTGCTTTGGTTCGTTATAGGTTGGAGCTCTGCAAGGTACGAATACGCATGGGTTGGAATTACATATAAGTCATAAGTCCATGTAGAATAAATGTAGATCACCTTTGACTTCATCACAGGACATCGTAAGTAGTTGACTATTCGAATATCACTCAAAATTTCAGTTTCGAAGCGTGGTTAATCCAACTGTAATTATGCAACTATTAGCGGACACAAATAAAAACATCATAATCTGACGACAGGAAAAGCGTAGGATCGCATGTGATATGATCTTTTCTAGTTCACCATAGGCCAAAATATATTTCGGTCCAAATCATAGGCACTGATCTAAACTGTATCTGACCATTGTGGGCATTGCATAGAAACCAACAACACGCAGTGCATATGCCATAAGCAGGCATATGGACCCTGATCAAGTGAGGCAAGGTACACTGACTTTTCACCGATGTCACTATCCGTTCGAGATGCGTATATCACGGATATAAGTACTGCACTCATACTTATCACGGATATCACGGATATAAGTACTGCACTGACACTTAATATTATTTTATCATTACCATTTACCACCACAACAATGGGCGCTACGATACATTTTATCATTACCATTTACCATCACAACAATGGGCGCTAAGATGCATTTGTATCATTACCATTTACCACCACAACAATGGACGCTAAGATACATTTGCTGGGTGTAAGTGATACCGTAAGATTCTCAATTTATGCTTGGCCTGACCATGACCCCGAAGGCCAAGATTGTGTATGAATGCTACTAGCAAGATCTAGGGGCTATCGATTGCCGTAAAAAACGTGCAAATATGTCGATTGGCAGCCGATATAAATTATAAGCGAGCATTGACGCGGCCCAGGATTTTAAATGGGGGAGGGGTGCAGAGGGTGTTTAAGTTGATGCCTTCCATGTACCACAATATGGACAACATTAAATTTCACAAAGCTTGGGGATGCGTCTCTTCGCTGCCCCCGCGCTATGAGGGAGTCCATAGTAGGGAAGCGCGACTCTCGAAAGGAGGGTTTTTTTCTTCGGAAGTCGCACCTCATGAATGAATGAAAATGCCGACGAAAATGCTGACAAAGTTAATCAATTGGCTTTTCCCTGGCCTGTGGTGTCATCCATTATGCCCATGGTCGGACATAATGACCACGATGACACCACCCCGAAACGAACCGTGGTGTAGGCCCGTCGATCATCGCTTAAATCAGCTCGTCTACTCAATTAGTTCCCACATCCTTTCCCAAACTTCCTCCGATGATAACCATTAACCATATGGCGCTGACTGCAAAACGTGGCCATACAAATCGGCTTCATCAAGTTGTGAGTCGCCCCCACGTCCAGGGGACCCGGCTGTTCCTACATTTTGTGACCGATTTAAATATATTTCACGGCATCCTACAGCCAATAGAAACACATTTCACCGCCAATGAAGGCGCATGGCTCATGTATGTGATTGTGGTGGCGCTGCAATCCAAAAAAAAACTTCCAAACATTTCCCATTCCAAGTGCCTAAATCCGCTTTTCCCGCTATACAAAATAGACCGGAGGACGAAGTTCCTGAGGTGGACCAAATATATTCGTTTCGTTTGAGCTCTCAAAGGGACAGTCCAGTCTTATGATTTGTTTTCGGAGGAGGGGAGACCAACGCTCCAGAAATATGCGGAAGGAGAAAGCATGTTGCTAGCTTGCCCGACAGCTCGCTTGTTACTGATATTACCCTTGAAAATAAAGACCCCTTCCGAGCACTGGTAGGGAGCGCGGGTGCAACTGCACCTCCATTTAACATGCTATTCGAGTCCCTGCACTAGTATATATACGACATAGGCATTCGTGCATGAAATTAAAGCGAAACTAAGCCGTGTTCCAGTGAGTGTAGTGAAATATAACATGTCCCCTGCTGAATCCCGCCCTATTTTTCTTCCATTATTTAGATGGAGAGATTTTGCAACACTTCGTTCGCGCTGTCATGCGAGATAATCAGACGGCAAGCTTCGAGATGGCGAAAGGAGTGACTAGAGAGGGTGACTGAGCCATCCGGCACAGAAAAGAGTGACTAGTGAGGGTGGCTGAGCCGTCCGGCACAGAAAAGAGTGACTAGTGAGGGTGGCTGAGCCGTCCGGCACAGAAAAGAGTGACTAGTGAGGGTGGCTGAGCCGTCCGGCACAGAAAGGAGTGACTAGTGAGGGTGGCTGAGCCGCCGACACAGAAAGGAGTGACTAGTGAGGGTGGCTGAGCCGTCCGGCACAGAAAGGAGTGACTAGTGAGGGTGGCTGAGCCGTCCGACAGAGAAAGGAGTGACTAGTGAGGGTGGCTGAGCCGTCCGGCACAGAAAGGAGTGACTAGTGAGGGTGGCTGAGACGTCCGGCACAGAAAGGAGTGACTAGTGAGGGTGGCTGAGCCGTCCGGCACAGAAAAGAGTGACTAGTGAGGGTGGCTGAGCCGTCCGGCACAGAAAGGAGTGACTAGTGAGGGTGGCTGAGCCGCCGACACAGAAAGGAGTGACTAGTGAGGGTGGCTGAGCCGTCCGGCACAGAAAGGAGTGACTAGTGAGGGTGGCTGAGCCGTCCGACAGAGAAAGGAGTGACTAGTGAGGGTGGCTGAGCCGTCCGGCACAGAAAGGAGTGACTAGTGAGGGTGGCTGAGACGTCCGGCACAGAAAGGAGTGACTAGTGAGGGTGGCTGAGCCGTCCGGCACAGAGAGGAGTGACTAGTGAGGGTGGCTGAGCCGTCCCGCTGTGAGGGTGGTGACTAGTGGAGGGAGTGACTAGTGAGGGCAGTGGCGTCGCCACGAAATTCTTCCAGGGAGGGGGGGCAAGATCGAAAGTGGGCCTCCTGTTCCCCGAAAGGGGGCCTCCATTGTGTTAGGGTCTCATATTGTTTTTAGGCTCTTACTATGGTTCGAGAATGGGGAACATGATTTCATATTGGTGTTTTGTTTGTTCTTGGCATGGTGCATCATTTACTCAAAACGCAATAGCACTAATCATTTTCGCTGAAAACTGGGCCATACCAGGGTATAAATAAGTAATATTTGGATAAATACATAAGTGCCAAAACAAACCAACGTCTCAATGCTTTCTCGAATCTTCCCGCTGGCCTCTAGATTGCAGCGAGCTGGCGGGGCTGGTGCTAAGCATATCTTACAGATATCTGCCATTATTATACAGATATCTGCCATATATAATTAGTTATCAACTAAATTGTCCTGTGGAGGGGCCTAATCTACCACTATGGTTTCTGATTGGTCGAATTTCAACCCTAACTCCACCACCCAGTTCTAAGGTTTTCTTTTGGTATCCCTTGATAAGTTACCTCACACTGCTGAAATTACACCTATACCACACAACCGGATCGGTATCCCAAAAAATAAATCTGGAGCCCTCCAAAAAAGGAGGGATTCCAACAAATAAATGTCCGGGTCAGGAAAATGGCTCTGGAGCACCGAACATTTTTTTTTCCAGATGCCTTAAAAATTGCGTATGGCACCGAAAAGCATACCGGATCTCGAAAAATCGAGGTGGGATACAAAAACATGGCGCCAGAGGCTCCAAAAATCAGGCCGAGATTCGGACTTTAAAAAAAAAACAGAAAAGATCCACAAAAATCGCGTTGAGCCCAGAAAGCTGACGTTGGGTCTCCAGAACCACGCGCCTAGGCGCGATAAGTCGCGCTGGGACCCAGCAAAATCGCACCGAAGCCCCAAAATCGTACTGGGGCCCCACACATGTGCGTCAGAAGCCCGAAATATACACAGCGGGACCCTAAGAGTACAACGGTGCCCGAAAATACAACTAACCCTCCAAAGCGCACCGAGTCTCCCAAAAAGCGATAGGGCCATAAAACATGCGTTGCAGCCCTAAATAAACATACCGGGAGCTCTAAAAAAAATGCACTGCAAACTCGCAAGGCGCACAGGGGCCATGAGAACGCACAAGGGCCTGAAAAAGAGGCTGGGGCCACAAAAGGCAACATGGTTCCAAAACGTACAAAACGACCGGGAGCTAAATAAACACATTGAGATCTTCGAAAACGCCGACACGCAAAAAATACTCGGTGCACAAAAAATGCAACAAAGCCCTAAAACGAGCCGGGTTTCGAAGATGTATTAGGCCCATGACTTCAATTTAAAATGTATTACCCACCACTTTAAATACAAAATTTCACAATTTCAGGCATTCCAGTTCATAGCACCCGGTCGTCACGACGGCAACGTCAGAGCACGTGCACACCCATCATTCGTATTCGGTGCATTCGCCACACTTCGTGCGATGCTACGGTTCCTGCTAGGCCTTCTGCGTTTTGCTAATTGCTGCCACATGATAGACTTGCGCCATATTTGACGTGATGGAATGCTTCGTATAGGCGTTCGCTGCGAAAAGTCGATTTATTAAATTCGATCATTAGTTTCCTACTTCCCACATTTTCTGGTAGTTATGAAATGCGGTTTCCGCTGAGCTTTCTGCACTTCATATCTTTGCTGCTATCCTCCCAGATTGGCTACCGAACCGAGGCCCTGCCTCAGCGTTCTTTTTTGGACCCGTTGCGTCTTTCTTGGTCTATGATTGTGTATTATGGCTCCAATCCATTTTTGTTAGGGGCCTAAAACATGTTCGAACCCCGTGCTCGTTTTAGGGTTTGTTGCATTTTTGTGCACCGAGGATTTTTTTTGACGTGTCAGGGGGTTTTCGAAGATCCCGATGTGTTTATTTAGCGCCCGGTCTTTTTGTTTGTTTTGGAACCATGTTGCCTTTTGCGGCCCCAGCCACTTTTTCAGGCTTTTGTGCGTTATCATGACCCCTGTGTGCCTTAAGACCTTCCGGTGTATTTTTTAGACCTCTCGGTATGTATATTTATGGCTGCAACGCATGTGTTAAGGCCCTGTCGCTTTTTGGGAAACTCTGTGCGCTTTGGAGGGCCAGTTGTATTTTCGGCCCCGTTGTACTCTTAGGGTCCCGATGTGTTTATTTTGGGCTTCTGACGCACACTTGTGGGGCCCCAGTACAATTTTGGGGCTTCGGTACGATGCTTCTAGGTCCCAGAGCGGCTTATCGCGCCCAGGCGCGTGGTTCTGGAGACCCAACCCCAGTTGTCTGGGCTCAATACGATTTTTGTGAATCTTTTCAGATTTTTTTACAAGTCCGAATCCCGGCCGATTTCTCGAACCCTTGGCGCAATGTTTTTGTATCCCACCTCGATTGTTCGAGATCCGGTTTGTTTTTCGGTGCCGTACGCAGCTTGTGAAGGCATCTGATAATATGTTCGGTGCTCCAGAGCCATTTTTTACCTGGGCATTTAGTTGTTGGAATCCCTCCTTTTTTTTAGGGCTCCAGCTTGATTTTTTTCGGATACCGATCCGGTGTTTGTGGTCACACTGCGCTTACGTGTGGCCCTAGACGCCAATTTTTTAGAGCCTCGACGGGACTACCGATGGGAATTGTGGGTCCCGAGCGCGATATTTGGGGGGGCGGTTCAAGTTTGTGGGACGCGTTGTATTTAGCTGTGGCCCCAACGCGATTTTGGCGGTTCCTGTTGCAATTTTTCGGGTCTCGGAGCGAGTTTTCCGGGGCTCGCCGTATTTATTTGGAGAACCATATGCGAATTCTTGTGGACCGACGCGAATTTTGGTGGCCCCAGCGCGATTTTTCGCGAGGAATTTTCCCCTTTGATATAGCACTGCGGCCACTGAAGGAGTTTTTTTTTGTCCCAGTGTGACATTCCGGTTGATTGATTTTTGCGGAAGCTGCAACTTTTGGGGCCCCGGCGCGACCTTCTTGGCCTCCAGTGTGACTTTCAAGTGCTGCGACGCGACTTTTTTTTAGTCCAATGTGATCTTTTGGGTCCCGACGTCATTTTCTTGGATCCCTAGCGCGAGCTATAGCGGCCTCGACACTTGTTGGGGATCCAATGCGTTTTGGGGGCTTTTGGCGTCATTGTTGGGCCCCCAGAGTGATTATCCATGTCCGGATTGTTTTTCGTTGTTCCGGCTTCATTTGTTTTGGTCCCAATGAGACTGTTGGGGCACGGTGCGACCTGTCGTGCCACTGGCATGATTTTCGTGGTCCGGGCGTGCATTTTTGGTACCCCAGGCTCAGCGTAATTTGCGGGGGCCCGGCCGGATCTTTAGGGGCCCATATCGTGATTTTAAAGTACCCAGACACGACTCCTACTATTTCTTAGGGGTTTATTCTTGCAAATTATAGGCCTCCTGTCGCGTCTTAAGGGTCTCGTCTCATTTCCTAGAGCCTTTTTACCGGCTTTCGACGTCTCCTTGTGTGTCCTACCCTCCTCTATATTCAATGGTCCTCCTCTCCCGTCTTGGAGGGCCTCCTCTTGCATTCTGGGGCCCCTTTAATATGGCATGGGCCTTCCTCTCATCTTCGAGGGGCATTCTCTGCCAAATTAGGGGCCTCCTGCCACGCCTCGTAGGCCTCCTCCTTTATCCTGGCAAAGCCTTACCCGTCTTGAGGGATCTTCAATTTTGGAAACCTCACCTCCTTCCATACCTGCTACCACTCCCATCTTAAGGGCCTCCTCCCACCTTCTGGGAACTCTTTCCGGTCTTCGGGGCCTCGTTTGGTCCTGGAGACCTACTCCTTCTTGAGGGACTCCTCTCGAGTCCGGCAGGTGCCTCATTTCTCTTCTAGAGGCCTTCTTTTTCAAATTAGGGGCCTCCTCTCGTCTTGGGGGCCTCCTGCTCTGCGTGTGGATTCGATCTTTACCCATCTTAGGGGTGGTCTCTTATCTCCTGGTGGACTCTTCTTCTCTCCCAGGCGCCTCCTCTGCCAAATTACTGGCAACCTTTCCTATCTTAGTGGCCTTGTTATTTCCCGGGGACCTTTTTAGCCGTCTTCGAGCCTTCTTTTCCGCCTGGGAGCCATCTCTCTTATCCAATTCTCTCTCTCCTATTTTAGGGCCCTCCTCGTTCATCGTGGGGTCTCATTTCCAATATTGTGTCGTTCTCTTCCGAATTAGGTGCCTCCTGCCACGTCTCTGGATCATCCTTTTCTATCTCGGTGGAACCTCAACTGTTTGGGGCCTGCTTTTGCGTCTCCGAAACCTCATCTCATATCCACTGGCTTCCTTTTTCGTCTTAGGGCCTCCTCTCATATTCTGGGGCCTCCTTTCCGGTATTCGGGCCTCCTTTGCAATCCTGGTTGCCTCCGTGCCATTTTTGACACTCTCTTGATTTCTGGGGACTCCTACCCTCTCCTAGGTGACTCCTTTTTCAAATTAGGGGCCTCCTCTCACGTCATGGGGGCCTCCTTATCTGTGTTTGGAGCCTCATTATCCTCTTAGCAGGGTGCTTTTGCGTCCTAGTCCTAGATCTTCTCTTCTAGGGTTCTCCTCTCCCAAAATATGGGCCTCATCTGGCTGGTCTCGGTGGCCTTCTCTCATTCCTGCGGAGACCTTCTTACCCGTCTTGGGGCCCCTATTGCGTCCGGAGAAATCTCCCCTATCATGTCTTTATTTTATATTGCAGGGGCATCCTCTTCCGTCTTGGGGGCCTCGTTTTTCAAATTAAGAATATCCTGCCACCTATCGGAAGCCTTTTCGTCTAACCTGGGTGGCTTTTTGCCCGTCTCGGTGGCATCCTTTCCGTCCTGAGGGCCTCCTTTTCGTGCTGGGGGCCTCCTTTTCGTCCTGGGGGCTACCTTCCAATCTCTGTTCTACGTCTTCGGGGCCTCGTTTTCTTCCTTGGGTGCATCCTTTTCGTCCTGGGGCCTCCTTTTAGTCCTGGGGGGCCTCCTCCCAATCTCTGTTCTACGTCTCTTATAGAGACCTGATTATATTTCCTGGGGGCCTCGTCAGTCTTGAGGCCTCATTGACAGCATGATCTTCTGTCCCGTCGGCCTCCTTGCTCACCTTTTTTTTGCTGTGCATCTGCGGATAGGGGCCTCCTCAAATTTCAGGGGGGGGGTGGGGGCAGTTTCACGGCAGGGGGAGATTTCCCCCGCTGCGCACCCCCCCGGTGGCGACGCCCTTGAGTGAGGGTGGCTGAGCCGTCAGGCACAGAGAGGAGTGACTAGTGAGGGCGGCAGAGCCGTCCGGCATAGAGAGGAGTGACTAGTGAGGGTGAGCCGCGGGGAGCCGTCCGGCACAAGAGGAGTGACTAGTGAGGGCGGCAGAGCCGTCCGGCACAGAGAGGAGTGACTAGTGAGGGCGGCAGAGCCGTCCGGCACAGAAAGGAGTGATTAGTGAGGGTGGCTGAGCCGTCCGGCACAGAGGAGTGACTAGTGAGGGTGGCTGAGCCACACAAAATAAAGTTGTTTTCAGGGACAAAATCGCTGTCAAGAGCGAATGCGTATGAACAAAGACGGGCGTTGCAGTCTCGTACTATTGTCGCTCCATCAGCCCATGTTTTCAACACGTTTTATTTGCAACTTCGTATTTTCAGCTACTTCGTAACATCAACGTTTTCATTCGGCAACAGCAACGTTGCACTTAGCATCACACTTTTGCAGATAATCTTCTACCTGTGTCAGCTAACCTGTTACCTACCCGTGTCGGTGGATCTGGTGACCTACCTGTGTCGGCTGAAATGGTTACATACCTGTGTTGGCGGACCTGGTGACCTACCTGTCGGGTGACCTGGTGACCTTATACCTGTGTCGGCGGAGCTGGTGACCTTATACCTGTGTCGGCGGAACTGGTGACCTTATACCTGTGTCGGCTGACCTGGTGACCTACCTGTGTCTGCTGACCTGGTGACTTTATACCTGTGTCGGCGGATCTGGTGACATACCTGTGTCGGCTGACCTGGTGACCTTATACCTGTGTCGGCTGACCTGGTGACCTTATACATGTGTCCGCTGACCTGGTGACCTTATACCTGTGTCGGCTGACTTCGTGACCTTATACCTGTGTCGGCGGATCTGGTGACCTACCTGTGTATGCAGACTTCACGCTGCACTTTACGTTACTGCATGCGGTGCATTTGCGAACACGGTCTGAGATTGAGATATTGAGGTCTAAGATTGTTATGCCCGCCAGGTCTGAGATTGTCGTGCCCGCCGCAGTGCCGGTTGGAGGACGTATGTACTACCACTACGACAAAGATAACCGGCGTGTGAGGCCACCTGGCCATAGTCGCACTTAGCTGTTCACAGACGTCCACCGGGCCATACGGCTTCGTGGCTGATACCGTCAGACTACCCTATCATGTACCACGTGCAGCCACGGTCCCCCACCATCAGCTTCGTGGCTGATATCATCAGAGCCGGTGCACCAGCCGGTGTACCATCTTTTCGACCGATTCTGCCAGCCGCCAGCACACCTCTCACCCTGCGACCGACATCACCCATACCCGGCTCGACACCGCCCACACCCGGCTCGACACCCCCACAACCGGCTCGACACCATACACGCCCGGCTCGACACCTCACATACTCGGCTCGACACAAACCAGACCCGGCTCGACACCGCCCACACCCGGCTCGACACCGCCTAGACCAGGCTCGACACAGCCCATACTCGGTTCGACACCGTCCACACCCGGCTCGACACCGCCCATACTCGGCTCGACACCGCCTAGACCAGGCTCGACACAGCCCATACTCGGATCGACACCGTCAACACCCGGCTCGACACCGCCCACACCCGGCTCGACACCGCCTAGACCAGGCTCGACACAGCACATACTGGGCTCGACACCGTCCACACCAGGCTCGACAACGCCAACACCCAGCTCGACACCTCCCACACCCAACTCGACACCACCCACACCCGGCTCGACACCGCCTAGACCAGGCTCGACACAGCCCACACTCGGCTCGACACCGCCCACACCCGGCTCGACACCGCCCACACCCGGCTCGACACCGCCTAGACCAGGCTCGACACAGCCCATACTGGGCTCGACACCGTCCACACCCGGCTCGACACCGCCAACACCCAGCTCGACACCTCCCACACCCAACTCGACACCGCCCACACCCGGCTCGACACCGCCAACACCCAGATCGACGCCTCCCACACCCAACTCGACACCGTCCACACCCGGCTCGACACCGCCCATACTCGGCTCGACACCGCCCCCGGCTCGACACCGTCCACACCCGGCTCGACACCGTCCACACCCGGCTCGACACCGCCCACACTCGGCTCGACACCGCCCCCGGCTCGACACCGTCCACACCCGGCTCGACACCGCCCCCGGCTCCATACCGCCCACACCCGGTTCGACACCGCCCACACCCGGCTCGACACCGCCCACACCCGGCTCGACACCGCCCACACCCGGCTCGACACCGTCCACACCCGACTCGACACCGCCCACACCCGGCTCGACGGCCGAGCAGGGCGGAGACCAGCTAACCCAAATAGAAACGACAAAAACAGTGTGTAGGCGGTGCCACAGTGCCAAGATGTGGCCACCCGCACCCAGCGGCGTTCGGCAGCAGTGAGCGGCCTTAGAAAGCCGGATAATAAGCGGCAGTGGATAATGACCGAAGTGGATAATAAGCGGCAGTGGCGTCACCGCAGCGGATAGTAACCGCAGTGGATAATGACCGTACTGGATAATAAACGGCAGTGGATAATTACCGCAGTGTATAATAAGCGGCAGTGGCGTGACCGCAGCGGATAGTGACCGCACTGGATAATGACCGCACTGGATAATAAGCGGCAGTGGATAATTACCGCAGTTGATAACAAGCGGCAGTGGCGTGACCGCAGCGGATAGTGACCGCAGTGGATAATGACCGCACTGGATAATAAGCGGAAATAGCGTGACCATAATTGCGTGACCACATAATATTCAGAATTGCGAGAAAGGCTTGTAATCTCTTGTTGTCTCATCATTGCATGATGAAAATAAAACTGTCTACCTTCGCTTAGCCGAAGAAAATTCGACTCCTTCATGTTCGTAATGCTGTGATTTGTGCCAGTGTGCGTAAATTCGTGGCCATGACGAAAGGTCGAAACGTCGAATACCATATATTATATATATATATATATATATATATATATATATATATATATATATAAGTTGAGAAGGACGGAGGCTGAGCAAGTGTCCGCCGTCGCCGTCTCCGAAGCCCTGTTCACGACATGGCTGCAATGCGTTGCAACGCATGAACAACCAATTAGGAATGATTTGGGAACAATGCATTTCGGGAGGCACATGCATGGTATGACGTTATTTTATGCTGCCGCTGCTCTTCAGTTATTGGAAGAGGAGCGGCAGCAGTGAAGATGGCGTCGCCCAGTCTGAGCAAACAAGTTGGTGCCGTTTTCGATGATAATGAACGGTGCTACAAATCAGATAGAAACATGAATATTAACATATTTCCCGCAATCATACGACTATAATCCCTGACTGTAATTATAACTGATGTATATAAGCAGAGTATATAAACAATATGCTCAACAATTGTCGGTGCGACGAGATCGCTGCTGTTGCTGCTGTGGCTGCTGTCTCTGCTGTCGCTGCTGTCGCTGCTGTCGCTGCTGTCGCTGCTATCGCTGCTATCGCTGATGTCGATGCTGTTGCTGCTGTGGCTGCTGTCTCTGATGTCGCTGCTGTCGCTGTTGTCGCTGCTATCGCTGCTGTGGCTGCTGTGGCTGTTGTGGCTGCTATCGCTGCTGTGATTGCTATCGCTGCTGTCGCTGCTGTCGCTGCTGTCGCAGCTGTCGCTGCTGTCGCAGCTGTCGCTGTGGCTGCCGGTACGACACCACATGGCTTCCGCTCGCAACGGCTCACACTCAGTTCCGTGCACAGGGCTCTGAGTTGTTGTTGGCGCTGGCGCTCGAGCGAAGGGTACCTCTGTCTATGAAGAGCTTATGTTCGGGTCAGTTGTGGAGGAAACGTTGCTTTTGAGAACGCATAATATCTAAAGTAAAAGGAAAACATGACTAAATATTTGAGAAAAAAAACTTTAATTAACTTTTTAGCTTGATTAATAATATCATTACTCATCTCCATGAACTTACTTGATCCTTTTTATTGCCAGCTACGTTCAGAAATATAGTCGAATATGCTCTTGGGGGCGCATTATTAATAGGTGACTGTTGTCTAAGAGGATTTTATGCATTAGTGCATTGACGTTTTATGCTTGCACACTGTTAGCACTAGATGTGACCGCTGGGGATGAAGCAAAATTGTTCATCATTATTTACATGTATTGACTTCACAACGTAGATAGTCTTCGGCAACCTTCCGTTTGGGGTACGCCTAACAAACGCCTCGTTTTATCTAAAGTTGCTGAATTATTTGGTGCACGTAGCATTCATTGAGAACTGGTAGCTGTTAAAGTCTCTTCCAGTGACCATTCCTCGGACGAGATCCTTGTACTCGACTTGTTTCGCTGCTACCGCTGGTCGAGCTTTCTTCTTGATAATGTTCGCCTTGCGACTGGCGAAACCCTGAGTTATGTTGGATGATCATCGTCATTTTCGCTGGACATCCACTGCTGCCTCCGAATAACTGGCCCGACTTGCCATTCATGAGTGGCCGGTATCCCGGATCACATGGTGGCGGACACTCGTTGTCCAGCAGCCGTTTTATGGCTGTTTTTACTACTGTGGTTACGGAGTATTTCGTTAATGCTCGCCGTTGACGCCGTTATTCATTATCGAGCAGAGCACACGACCAGATGCGCAGCCAAGGGGGTCCGTGGGCCCTCCCGCCCCCCTAGCAACCGAAAAAAACCCTTAGTAACGAGAAGAATTTAGTTTTTGACCACCGCAAACCAAACAATTTTTGGGCCGCTTCGCGAGCCGAAAGCGTTGTGTTCCATAACGTTTTTTTGGGTCGGACCCCGTTAACAAAATCCTATTTGCGCCACTGCACACTACACCGAGTCCGATGGGAAGAGGCAGAGGTGACGGCGATGAGCAACACACAAGCACACACACTAACACACACGCACGCACGCACGCACGCACGAACGCACGCACGCACGCACGCACGCACGCACGCACGCACGCACGCACACAACACAGACACACACACACAGACACACACACACACACACAGACACAGACACAGACACAGACACGACACAGACACACACGCACACGCACACAGCACAGACACACACGCACACGCACACGCACACGCACACGCACACGCACACGCACACGCACACACACACACACACACACACACACACACACACACACACACACACACACACACACCTGCATAAACCCACACCCCGCCGACTGCAGAGCCCCTGCATAAACCCACACCCCGCCGACTGCAGAGCCCCTGCACACATCCCACACCCCGCCGACTGCAGAGCCCCTGCACACATCCCACACCCCGCCGACTGCAGAGCCCCTGCACACATCCCACACCCCGCCGACTGCAGAGCCCCTGCACACTGCACAGTCACCTGTTTTATCATGTGTCACCTCGTCGTAAAGCCACAATCCAATCAAATTGGGGGGGGGGGGGGGGCAATGAGCGGGCCGAAATGGATTGGGAGCACTCTATAGGGTAACACGTTAAAGGCAGACCGAGGACGAGATCGGGGACCGAGCCAGCATTGGGGGAGGGGGCGACAAGGCCCATCAAAGTATGCATATGGACACTCATGGCTTCAACATTGGTGATATGCAAACTGAAGACTAAGTCTAACAAAGGTGACACGTGCAAAGGGCAAGGCCACCGTTTCCGCCAAAGTCAAATACCTGGAAATATGCGACGAGCTATTGAAGATGACAATTTCCGAACAGCTGGAACTCAGGGAAGGGTAAAACCGGCACTTATCTTTATTATTAGCGGTAGCATTATTTCACTGATCTTAAGCATAGCGCAGATTAACGATGATCAATATGGTAAACGAAATACCTCAAGCTAGCATAGAGATCCATGTTAATGTAAAAATTAGCCAAGATAAGAACATGCTTTAGAAGGACGTTCATTGCAACTAGGAGGAAATTTTGTTTTAAGCAGTGTGCTCGTTGTTTATGTTGGCTTTCGGGTGCACTGACCACGATAATCATCTAGCGTCCATGTCCCAACAGTGCGTCGTCTCAGAGCCACCACCTTGTCGTTCTCCACCCATGTCTGCGGTGCCCAGTCAAAATGTCCAGGTTGATCTGGGGAGTGGCCTGCGCCCATCGCGCCTTAATCTCCCACTATATAACGGTAATCTAAAATAATACATATTAGTTTTACCGCTTAAAAAAATAATACGAGTATCAATCGGCCATAATCCCACACAAAACGGCACAGAGCAGCACAGAACGACACAGAACGGCTCAGAACGATACATAACAGCACAGAACGACACAGAACAGCACAGAACGGCACATAGCAGCACAGGACGAAACATAACAGCACAGAACGGTGCCGCACAAACATGTCCGAAAGCTCATCTGTTTTTGTGTGTTTCATTAAGCTGGTTGCTAAAGGAAGTTTATCGTAGAATTAAGATATCTGTCACATTAATTCACCAATGGAATTATTCATTATAGATCAGGACATGATTTTAATATTTCAAGCCAAAATTCAAACCAGACTCCCCAAACGTAATCAAGACGCGATTGATCCAAGACACCATTCATTCAGTTCGCCGTAGGTGAGGTCAAAGTGCAGACCACTGTGGGCGAACGGTGCCGCTAGACGACGTCACGGCCTCTGAGTGCTGACTGTCAGTGTGACGGTGTGCCCTTCCGGAGCGACGGCATTGGTGACCAAGCGTTCCCTCCATCTGGAAGTCCACGTTCGAGGGCAAAGTCATGCGGCCAACAGACTCTGCCACCAGAAGCCACGCAGGCCTCTCTTATCTACTTGAGGGCTGCTACTCATGTCATCGGCCGTATGTGTGCGTAATTTCTAGTGGGGGCAAGTTGAAATTTTGCCCAGGCCCGGGAGCTGAAAGAGTCTAAAGAATTGTACAACGCATAAATTATGGATAGGGATGGCTGCTCCCCCTGCTCTCCGCCTGGATGCGCATATGGCGGTGACGATTACTCAAGTGACGAGGGTCCACCCGGCGTGACCTTCGGATAACAAGAATTTGCAGCGTTGATCATCGCGCTCGAGCAAGTACAGACGTCGCGTGGTCATTTGTTATCTCAGCGAGGGAACCTCCGGTACGGAGAATGCGACGAGGCGACCCAGTCAGCTGATTAGTAGGTGAAATGGCATGCTCATAACGTAGCAAGTGTGTTGGGCACATCCGGGTGATATTCTGCCATCGTCCAAGGTCCATGGACGTGGCGATGTAGCGCTTAAAACAGTGACATATGCCCTGCAGCGATGTCAGGTCAGCAGACCAGACTTTCCTACAGTTACAGTCGCTCATCTACAACAGCTAAGCTGCATCTACAAACTGGATTCACCAGTCTGGGGGTTTCAGTTATCGTGCTGAGTAAGAACACCATGGTTAAAATAATGGTTTTTCGTTAGGTGTGAGATGTAGAAACGGCCATAGCAGGATGTCGAAATTTGCCATGGAATTAGTGTAATGAAAAATGTTTTTGATGTCTTTCAGACTAAGATTTGAGTACATGGTTTAGGTACTTATGACTGGACCTATATCATTTGTTTTGATATTCATAATTTAAGAAAAGCTATATTCGGGATCGGGAGAATAATAACTTTGCAATAAACCGGCATTGCATGCCATATCACATTATAGGTCATACCTTTGCCTGAAATTGCATTGCAAAATGTTTATGTATCACCATTCCTAATCGAGAACATGCACATGCTATTTATCAATGAGAACTGTTAGAAAGGAGACATGAGGACTTCATAAGCATTCATCAAAGAGAAGATGCCAATACTTCTTGGAGAAGGATGTTGATTGAGTATTCAGAAAGTGGTATATTCCACCCTATTTCACGAATAATTTATCACTGAAGGACACCATGCTCCAATAATAGTGGCTAAGTAGTGTCCACGTCGGTATCTGACGAAGCACGCGTTACTGGCTACAAGACAGTGCTAGCGAGCTGTTGAAAGACATGCGATGAACACGATACGAGGAAAGACTCGCTCTGACCGCACCCAGTAAGGAGTGATGCTGGCCTGACTGCACCCAGCAAAGGGTGATGCTGGCCTGACTGCACCCAGCAAAGGGTGATGCTGGCCTGACTGCACCCAGCAAAGAGTGATGCTGGCCTGACTGGCACCCAGCAAAGGAGTGATGCTGGCCTGACTGCACCCAAGGAGTGATGCTGGCCTGACTGCACCCAAGGGTGATGCTGACCCTGGCCCGCGGGTGATGCTGGCCTACTGCACCGTAAGGAGTGATGCTGGCCTGACTGCACCCAGCAAAGGGTGATGCTGGCCTGACTGCACCCAGCAAAGAGTGATGCTGGCCTGACTGGCACCCAGCAAAGGAGTGATGCTGGCCTGACTGCACCCAGTAAGGAGTGATGCTGGCCTGACTGCACCCAGCAAAGGAGTGATGTTGGCCTGACTGGCACCCAGCAAAGGGTGATGCTGGCCTGACTGCACCCAGCAAAGGAGTGATGCTGGCCTGACTGGCACCCAGCAAAGGAGTGATGCTGGCCCGACTGGCACCCAGAAAGGAGTGATGCTGGCCTGACTGCACCCAGAAAGGAGTGATGCTGGCCTGACTGGCACCCAGCAAAGGGTGATGCTGGCCTGACTGCACCCAGTAAGGAGTGATGCTGGCCTGACTGGCACCCAGCAGAGTGATGCTGGCCTGACTGGCACCCAGCAAAGGAGTGATGCTGGCCTGACTGGCACCCAGCAAAGGGTGATGCTGGCCTGACTGCACCCAGCAAAGAGTGATGCTAGCCTGACTGCACCCAGAAAGGAGTGATGCTGGCCTGACTGGCACCCAGCAAAGGGTGATGCTAGCCTGACTGCACCCAGCAAAGGGTGATGCTGGCCTGACTGCACCCAGCAAAGAGTGATGCTGGCCTGACTGGTACCCAGCAAAGAGTGATGCTGGCCTGACTGCACCCAGTAAGGAGTGATGCTGGCCTGACTGGCACCCAGCAAAGGAGTGATGCTGGCTTTGAAGCACTTCCAACAGAACACAGTCACACACAACAGGCTGGGTATTTGGTCGTGTATTCATTTACGGATGCAGCTACTTTTACACGCGTCTACCTGCAAGCACAAGCGTGAGATACCCGAAGTTAGCTCCGCAGTCAGCGACTGGCCCAGCAGGAGTGGGATCCCAGCCAGAGGAAGACGAGTGAGGTCAATGGCTGGCAATATATTGGCTCTTCGACGCTGATGCTGAGACGGTCCCCCATAAATGTCCATAAACAATACATATCCCAATGTATTTGAGTATTCAGCGTTACTGAGTGGATCAAGAACAAACAAGACGAACGGCCAGTCTAGTAATCAGTGGTAGTACATATCCACTTGGGAAGTATGAAATGCAGCCACTCTGTTTTGTCGATGTCACCTAATCACACTGCTGACACCCACGATCCTTACTTAATATCCCGATCGACTCGAATCAAACATTAGCCTGACCAGCACAACTCACGAGACGACCGGCAATGATTGCACACGATGGTGAACGCGTCCACTTCAATGGCATTGCCTCACAATGGTGCGCGCCAGTCGGGTTGGCTCTGACCCGGCCGACATGACAATTTTGCTCGCTGCACCCAGCCACCGCTGCAGCGTAACACAAACTATGCCGGAAATATCCGGACCCCAGCTGGCACACGCGCAGTGTGGGCGAACCTATTAGACGGCGACTTTGCTGCGGGATGCGTTGTGAGCATCAAGCCAGACATGGTCGGTTCCCACCAGCGGATCGGCTCCTCCCGAGAAACCTTCGATCGAGTACAGCCGAAGGAAACTACAGAAAGAGTGGCAGCCGGGACTCTGCGGAGCACTATCTGGATAGCAGAAGCAATCACAGGTAGCGCATGGAAAACTCCTCGGGATTCTGCGGAGTGCTATCTGGATAGCAGAAGCAATCACAGGTAGCGCATGGAAAACCCCTCATCCGGAGTTTGGTGCAGCGCAACAGTACCTTAAGGCACTCACTGCATGTACGGGTACTTCCACTCTTCAAGTGGCACGAATGTCTGCTTGACGGATTGTGGTGATGAGTATTTGAGCATGTAGTGAGGACCGCCGGCCTTGTCATTTGTCCCTGCGAATGGAAAACACGACTCAGCACTTGGACTGGTAGAGCACGCCAGCCGCCGTGGAGTCGGACCCACCCCAAACGACACTACGGCACAAAAATAGCCCGCCACTCAAGCGTTGAGTATGACTGGCAAGTATTCAAGTAGGAATGAGACGAACACAGATCCAGAAGGGGAGCCCAACCGTGACATGTTTGCACTGCATCAACAGGTCCGACTACCGGCGATGTCAATCATGTGTGCTGAACTGCATCACTGTGCGACTGACTAACGGGCTATTGAGAAACTGCCTGATCGACCTGACAAAAGTGAGCATCACGCCCTGACATTAACGATCTGTCGATTCAGCCTCACATTGCCCTCACTGGTCAAGCTATGCTGGGCATACGCTCCAAACGGATCGCTTGATGTTCGCCGGTGGGCTAATGAGCTAACATCGACCCGGCCCCAACAAGCTCTACTCCCTGACCAGAGGCTAGGTGCTTCCTCACCTGACCTGGCGTGACCCCACCGACAAGTGCACCTCCTCACCTGAGATTCTGCCACCACCGAGCGGCTGCTGCCCCACCACTGCAGCCGCCTCCACCGGCGTGACACACCTGCCTCACCTGACCTGGCGTGACCCCACCGACAAGTGCACCTCCTCACCTGAGATTCTGCCACCACCGAGCGGCTGCTGCCCCACCACTGCAGCCGCCTCCACCGGCGTGACACACCTGCCTCACCTGACCTGGCGTGACCCCACCGACAAGTGCACCTCCTCACCTGAGATTCTGCCACCACCGAGCGGCTGCTGCCCCACCACTGAGCCGCCTCCACCGGCGTGACACACCTGCCTCACCTGACCTGGCGTGACCCCACCGACAAGTGCGCCTCCTCACCTGAGATTCTGCCACCACCGAGCGGCTGCTGCCCCACCACTGCAGCCGCCTCCACCGGCGTGACACACCTGCCTCACCTGACCTGGCGTGACCCCACCGACAAGTGCGCCTCCTCACCTGAGATTCTGCCTCCACCGAACGGCTGCTGTCCCACCACAGAGCCGCCTCCACCGGCGTGACACACCTGCCTCACCTGACCTGGCGTGACCCCACCGACAAGTGCACCTCCTCACCTGAGATTCTGCCACCACCGAACGGCTGCTGCCCCACCACTGCAGCCGCCTCCACCGGCGTGACACACCTGCCTCATCTGACCTGGCGTGACCCCACCGACAAGTGCGCCTCCTCACCTGAGATTCTGCCACCACCGAGCGGCTGCTGCCCCACCACTGCAGCCGCCTCCACCGGCGTGACACACCTGCCTCACCTGACCTGGCGTGACCCCACCGACAAGTGCACCTCCTCACCTGAGATTCTGCCACCACCGAACGGCTGCTGCCCCACCACTGCAGCCGCCTCCACCGGCGTGACACACCTGCCTCACCTGACCTGGCGTGACCCCACCGACAAGTGCGCCTCCTCACCTGAGATTCTGCCTCCACCGAGCGGCTGCTGCCCCACCACTGCAGCCGCATCCACCGGCGTGACACACCTGCCTCACCTGACCTGGCGTGACCCCACCGACAAGTGCACCTCCTCACCTGAGATTCTGCCACCACCGAGCGGCTGCTGCCCCACCACTGCAGCCGCCTCCACCGGCGTGACACACCTGCCTCACCTGACCTGGCGTGACCACACCGACAAGTGCACCTCCTCACCTGAGATTCTGCCACCACCGAAGGCTGCCCCACCACTGAGCCGCCTCCACCGGCGTGACACACCTGCCTCACCTGACCTGGCGTGAGCCACCGACAAGTCCGCCTCCTCACCTGAGATTCTGCTACCACCGAACGGCTGCTGCCCCACCACAGAGCCGCCTCCACCGGCACGTGCACCTGGCGTGACCCCACCGACAAGTCCGCCTCCTCCCTGACGTGCCCCACCACAGAGCCGGTGCACTTCTGTCGTTGCGACGTCATCTTCAGCCTGTCGAGCGCCAACTCGGCGAACGATCGAGCGGACCTGGCAGCAAGACAACGGACCGGTCCGGACAGCAAGCTCCAACATAGTCTGCCAATAACACACCAGCACAACGGACCTGTCTGGACAGCAAGCTCCAACATCAGTCTGCCAATCAAACACCAGCACAACGGACCTGTCTGGACAGCAAGCTCCAACATCAGTCTGCCAATCACACACCAGCACAACGGACCTGTCTGGACAGCAAGCTCCAACATCAGTCTGCCAATCAAACACCAGCACAACGGACCTGTCTGGACAGCAAGCTCCAACATCAGTCTGCGAATCAAACACTCACAGATTATATCTGACATCCGGGATAGCGAACTCACACTCTGAAATAGCCAAGGCTAGATGGAGTTAATCGTTTCCGATCCAGGCAGCAGAATCAGTTCGCAGAGTTTTTCGACTGATGTGAAGTTAATGACGCACGGGTGGGGAGCTTCCGCACGGAGGGCAGCTTCCGACAAGCCGTCCAATCTTCCAAAAATATTCCGTAAATTCTGACGGATGTGTACATGAGGACTGAGATGTTTTTTTTTCAGGGGATGGAGGAAGTACGCGCTCAGCGATCCTATCTACTCCTTTGTTTGAGGGGGCAGGGGCGTACATTCAACATATTCAGGGGGCGCCTTTTCCCCTGAGAGGGGCACCTTCGGCTGAAAATCCGTTGAACGGGGGGAGAGGTAGTGAACTCCAGGCCTTCCCGATTGGGTGCTACTTTTCCGTGAGTAATGGACGCATTCCCCTCAGTACCACCGCCCACATGTATCTGCCCCTGGTACAGTCAAGCCTTCGCAATAAGGCGCATCTTTACGACCAGTGAGGCACCGTTTTCTGATCGGAGGAGCAGGAACACGACCACGGCGCCCACTCTGAATACACAAATAAGCAATGGGTTCTGACAGCCTGCCACCCACCCTCCCCATCTGGGAGTAAATGTGGAGGCGCAATGCTATTATCTCTCCAGAGAGGGAAACACGGTAATAAAGGACGAGCCATGTTCTGATGGGTAAGCAGCCGGAGGCATCAAAACAACATGACTTTTGCGATGCGGATTTTTGGCATTGTATTTTTATGCAAATACCATAGGGGCAATGCAAAATATCATGGTGTTGTGTGGTGGGAGACGGAAATATCGATGCTCCGCGCATGGGTGTCGTGCCCCCGCATGTGTCGATTTGTATCTGAGTGGTCCCAGATGTTTGCATAACTTAACATGCCATGCGATAGGCGGGCCCTATCAATGGGCACCCTGGCTTAATCCAATTCATTTATGCTTCCATAAAATAATTCCATAAAAGACGCACCTGCTCATTTTATGACACTCGTTCCTCTCAAGCCGATAAGAGCAGCTGTCCATGGAGAAAGACGGTGAAAATTGGTCTCAGTCAAGGCCATTGCTCATTAAGCAGGGATATTTTCTCCCTTGCCTATTCCTTATCTGGCTGCGCTACTGGATGAGGGGATTGTATCACGGCCCACACACCACTAAATTGATAGAGGGTTAGGATGGAACATGGGAATGCATTAGCATATTAGGCTGTGTATATATTTCGCCAGCATCCCCATATTACCAAATTGCTGCTTTCAGCCTCAACGGTGTTGGCGTAGCTATCCATGCAAGTTGTGGGGCCACAGTACCCGGAAGTTCCAGAAGACTCCTGGAATTTTCAGCCCTGGCATCAGCGCTATGATTTTGAATGTAAAGAAAGGACCTAAAATGGACTTGGCACTTCAAACGTTCTTAACATTTTTTTTTATAGAACGTCAACTAGTTCCTCACGGGCTCCGCCAACGTACAGGGAATCGTGGGCCAGTGAGAGTTTCCTACATTTTTGGATGGGTTTAAGCCCCAATGTTTGCCATAACTGTATTTCAATATTATTCCAAAGGTACAGCACCTGCATCAGCGCAAAAGTCTGGAAGATTAAAGTGCAGTCGACGCCCTCCAATGCTCCAGTAACTAATAAAAAGGTTAGCCAAAAAGGCTACCAGAATCGCCAGAGATGCCGAACTCGGCTTCAAGGGGGCACAAGCAGAGGGAGCTGATTGGTTACATACTTTTACTCCTTTGATTCGTCCCGACCGACCAACTGAGCCTGCAATGTTTTTAAGCTCTACCTGTGGAATGCACAATTCCCCTGGGGAATCCAGAAACAAATTCCGACCATGCCGCCCAAAGTGGACGATTTTCAAGCACAGATCTGAAGACTATTCTCATTTCTTTGCACAGCTCCATGCATGCTTTTTAACGACATATGTACCTAGTGGGCTGAGAATGGAACTGTTAACAGTCCTACGATTATACCCTGCGTAGCATAATCACAAAAATCGTATATAACTGACGGAGAATCGCATTCTAACCGCACTTGTCAAGATTTTCTTGACTGGACCAAGATATGTTTAATGGCCATGTTCAAATACACTTCTTTTTCTTAGTCATTCCCGGTTAGCTGCTATCGCAGGCAACACTTGAAGACCAAACATACAACATTCACGTGTTGGTTAGGTAACATCACCAGAACGAGGGGTTTCAGAAAGACCAAACATGCAACATTCCCGTGTTGATTAGGTAACATCACCAGAACGAGTCGTTTCAGAATAAAATCCCGCAAGATACTTTTTCAATATAAGATCAGAACAATAGCGTTCAACTGAAAGAACGAGTTATAATTGATGACGTTTTCCACAAGCTGATGCTGCTAGAGCTGCCACTAATGTCATGCAGCACAACAATGTATCGCAGATGCCGTTCCGGGAAAAAAAAAAAATGTTCTTGATCAAAGACGATTGTTGGATGGCCATCATCATAGTAGCGTATTGGCGGAATGTAGGAACCGGGCTGGTAGGTCAAATCCTGAAAGCAGAATTGTAAATTTAGAAGATATTCTACTTGTAAGCATGGGTCATGACAGTAGCATAGCCAGGGTTTCCATGAAGGAGGGGGTTAAAGACAACATATTACAATAACAAGGGTGCATATGCTAGAAACAATATATAAGGTACAACAAAGATCACACGAAGCATGCCACAGACAAGACAAAACACCACAATGAGAGCATACACCTATAACAAAACACCACAATGAGAGCATACACCTATAACAAAACACCACAATGAGAGCATACACCTATAACAAATGCAACATAATGCATACTTATTCAGCATACTTCTTGTGTGTGTGTGTGTGTGTGTGTGTGTGTGTGTGTGTGTGTGTGTGTGTGTGTGCGTGTCTGTATGCATCGTGTATCCTAGTAGCTGTGTTTCTGTAATAGATTATTGAAGCCTTAAAAAACAAAACACATCTAACGAAACCTATACATGCCATTATTATTGTAATACAGATATGACGATATATATATATATATATATATATATATATATATATATATATATATATATATATATATATATAAAGCATCAAAGCAGAACGCTTCAGACCATGTGTTCCAATCAGTAATATGCATATTAATTCACATGAGAAAGCATGCATGTTTGCTGCAAGGGCGAGAATCGACCTATCTGAGCTTCTCTTGGCATAGCCAAGAGGCGAGGTGCAATTTGCTTGCATGATTTGTCTGTCACCACCATGCTTAGTCTGCTAGCAGGAGCCATATCGAGGCGTTCCTATCGTTCAACAGCCTTGTGTTTGTCAGGCCATAGATACACTGTGTCTATGCCTTCTGGGATAGGGGGCATCCCTTCGAGGATTCCGGCGGGCTTTTTTTGCTAACCTTTTTTAGCTACCGGAGCTTTATGCTAACGCAAAGCGAGTGTACGTTACTTTAAAAAAATGTGTTTATGGCAAACTTCGAGAATTAGTGGGGAATTACTCCACCATGCCACGCTGTGCCGGGCAATCATTTTCGGTGCAAAATGTATGCATTTAATTTGGTAACTTCCCCAGTGTATTGTGTGCATGTTAGGGGATACGATCATGCAGGGTACGTCCAGATTTTCTTAACTGTAGATATTGCATACCACATGCTTGTCTATGTTTTTATTCATATGTGAAAATAGTTCCTTCTTTAAACTAAATCAAACAGTTTTAGTTGGGAATCCATACTTAATGTGTTCCAGAACGTATGTATAAGTACCAGCATTTCACATTTTTCTTCATCCCTGGTATTTTTTTCCACGTCATGCACCTAACTGAACATGAAGTTAAGAACACTGTATAGATGCTATATATATATATATATATATATATATATATATATATATCAGAGTAGGTTGGAAGCAATTCACTGATCCAACATGTTTCGTTAAAGCTGACCGCATATTTAGCATCGATTGCTTTCTTTTGTGTTCTTTCGAGTTCCCTTACTGTTCGTTTTCCTTCTCCGTTTGGTTGGTAAATCAGATTACCGATTATAGTCATTTATTACGCGACGTTTCGTCCTAACATAAGACATTCTCAAGCTTTTAATTAGAAAGGTAGCGAAATATACAATTACATCGTTCACACTGCTTAATATCCTGGATAATTAGCGTGCTACCTACGAAATGTACTTTCACTGATAGATACAAGTACAATATAAGCACACATTCAACGTGAAAAACAAAACGTCACAAAAGCATAAGCGCACTAAATGCTTGGACGAAGGCCTGGAAATCCATCACATAGTGTGGCGATACCCTGACAGTCACGTTGGGTGTTCAGTGGGGAGTCGTTCGCGGATAAGGATGGCTTTCGTGATGCGTAGCCTCCTCTTGTCCCGCATGTGTGCGATTATGTGTTTTGTACCAGCTCTTGTCTAGCGATGTGTCGGTGGTGTTTGTCCTAGACACATCACTAGACAAGAGCTGGTACAAAGCACAAACATCATCGCACACATACACATATACACCATTTACTATCACAACTCCCAATGGCCAACCTTACTGCTGGTTGCACCTAGGTTACAAATCCCACTCTTGAATTGTTGTTGTTTTTATTTGAAATTGTTGAAAATCGACTTTTCAACTTGAATAAATGCAGTTACCAATGCCCTCCTGGTTTCTTTGCACATTGGCTGTAGATCGCGCCAGTGGCCATACGACCAGCAGAGGTGCTACACACTGATCCTAGCTGTAGATGGCACCAGTGAGGTTGTTCGGACAGCAGACGAGATGCTACTCACTGATCCTGGCTGTAGATGGCGCTAGTGAGGCCGTACGGACAGTAGAAGAGGTGCAACTCACTGATCCTGGCTGTAGATGGCGCCAGTGAGGCCGTACGGACAGCGGGCGATGGTGTCCAGAGTAGCTTCCTCCCGACCATCCTCGTAGACAAACACGCTCAGGACAGGACCAAAAATCTCCTCCTGCATGATGCGGTCATCCGGGTCTGTACTGACCACGATCGTCGGCTCAACGAAGTAGCCGACACTGCGGCAGACAGGAGGTCGTCAGGGGTACCGGCGCAGACAACATCACATGTGGAGATCAAGTAGCCGACACTGCGGCAGACAGGAGGTCGTCAGGGGTACCGGCGCAGACAACATCACATGTGGAGATCAAGTAGCCGACACTGCGGCAGACAGGAGGTCGTCAGGGGTACCGGCGCAGACATCACATGTGGAGATCAAGTAGCCGAGACTGCGGCAGACGGGAGGTCGTCAGGGGTGCCGGCGCAGACACACATCACACGTGGAGACCAAGTAGCCGAGACTGCGGCAGACAGGGGGTCGTCAGGGGTACCGGCGCAGACATCACATGTGGAGATCAAGTAGCCGAGACTGCGGCAGACAGGAGGTCGTCAGGGGTACCGGCGCAGACATCACATGTGGAGATCAAGTAGCCGAGACTGCGGCAGACGGGAGGTCATCAGGGGTACCGGCGCAGACAACATCACACGTGGAGACCAAGTAGCCGAGACTGCGGCAGACAGGGGGTCGTCAGGGGTACCGGCGCAGACATCACACGTGGAGACCAAGTAGCCGAGACTGCGGCAGACGGGGGGGTCGTCAGGGGTACCGGCGCAGACAACATCACATGTGGAGTGGCAGAGCCAATGGGGGGGGCTAGGTTAGTCCCAATTTCCCACACTCTCCTGGTGTTCGGTGTCTCAGCACAAACTGACCCTTCTGAAACACCCTGCGCCCAGAAATATCAAACAGCCCTGCTGGCGACCCAATTGTTCGGATGTGTAATCGGAATGTAATTGTCTCTCAACGTCCGTTACCTTAGATTTACACTTCTTTGGAATGTGATATATATTTTGTCATTCGGGAGAGACGATTTCATCTGTCGACTATTACCTTAAACTCAATTTTGGAAAGTTTGGTCCTGGTATGTCTAGGTACGCCCGCAACGCGAGCTATGACCTGTCGGTTAATACTATTTTGTACCACTAATAACACTCATTCTAAGTGTTGTGATTACTTTACACTTTAAGAGACAATAAGATATCATGCTCCTTGGCTATTTGTAGCCAAACTCCCCTTCCCTCCCAACCCCACCATTATTTCGAACAACTCTTATGGAACAGGAAACTTGTGGACAAGTGATGCATCTATGTTAGCTTGCTGCGAAGGCATTATTATTTTTCTTAACGTAGCAGCACTGGAGCCATTGGGTAGATGATGCTCTCGACTTGAAAACAAAAGTTGGCTGGTGAAAAACTTTCTTAGCGTGTTGCCTCGATAATAACAACCAACATATACTACCTGTTGTCGCAGCCGCCACCGGCGATTATCTCCAGACTAGGCGAGCTCCTGGCGTGCTCAATGTAAGACTGGATCCTGCTGAACGCCTTCTCGTCGATTACCGCACCAAAGAAGGTGTCCTTCTGGAGGGGGTCGCCCACCTGGATTTCATTGTGGATCGCCAGCATCCCTGTGCGGATCTGAAAATAACGTTATGATATTGCAAAGTTCGGATCCGATAAGACTAGTTCGACTATATTATGGTGTCCTGATTTGCCTGGACAGCCAGAACAAGAGGGAAAAAACCTTCTTAAAAACACCTGGGTTGATCGCCATGGCCGAGACCCCCACCCCGTAAGTGAGCAAGTGAACACAAATATCCCAAATAATAGATCGCCTTAAACAGGTAAACAGGCAAAATACGTTGTTCGTACGACCTCTGCACCTAGTTACCATAAACGTTCACAAATTTACTGTTTCACTTACAATGAATATGTTTGTAATTTCATGCGCTGCTCAGGCTTGTAATCACTTCAATGCAAAGTGAAAAACACGAGTGAATCGAGACAACTAAAAAAATAAACTCCCGGAAGGGTAGTAGCTACAAGTCACAGTAGCTACACAGCGCTTACGGCAACATGCGCACCATACGGCTAGCCTGAGCCGTCGACGAACATAGGGGATAGAGCAGCACAATGGGTGGTAGCACTGCAGACCAGGCGGTCACGTAGGGGATAGGCCAGCACAATGGGTGGCAGCACTGCAGACCAGGCGGTCACGTAGGGCATAGGCCAGCACAATGGGTAGCAGCACTGCAGACCAGGTGGTCACGTAGGGGATAGGCCAGCACAATGGGTGGCAGCACTGGCAGCACTGCAGACCAGGTGGTCACGTAGGGGATAGGCCAGCACAATGGGTGGCAGCACTGCAGACCAGGTGGTCACGTAGGGGATAGGCCAGCAAAATGGGTGGCAGCACTGCAGACCAGGTGGTCACGTAGGGGATAGGCCAGCACAATGGGTGGCAGCACTGCAGACCAGGTGGTCACGTAGGGGATAGCCAGCACAATGGGTGGAGCACTGAAGATGGGATAGGCCAGCACAATGGGTGGTAGCACTGCAGACCAGGTGGTCACGTAGGGCTAGGCCAGCACAATGGGGGGGGGCCCTCGACTAGGGGTCAGTAGGGGCCAGCACAATGGGTGGCAGCACTGCAGACCAGGTGGTCACGTAGGGGATAGGCCAGCACAATGGGTGGCAGCACTGCAGACCAGGTGGTCACGTAGGGGATAGGCCAGCAACAATGGGTGGCAGCACTGCAGACCAGGTGGTCACGTAGGTCAAGAACCAATGTCGTTGGTCACTCCTGTGGTCACTTATCGCATAGGCCAACTATTGGCGCAGATTGACGTGGTCACGTTCAAGAACCTTCGTTGGTCATCCTTGGTCATTAATCTCACAACTATTGCGAAATTGACGGTGAGAAGCCTTACATGCAGTGGCGTCGCCACGAAATTCTTCCAGGGGGGGCAATGTTGATAGGGGGCCTCCTGCTCCCCGAAAAGGGGCCTCCACTGTGTCAGGGCCTCCTCTTGCTTTTTAGGCTCTTAGTATGGTTCCCGAATGGGAACATGATTTCATATTGATGTCTTGTTTGTTCTTGGCATGGTATATAGTTTAGGCAAAGCGCAATAGCAAGAATCTTTTTTTTTCGCTGAGAACCGAGCCATACCAGGGTATAAATAAGCAAATGTAGATAAATACGTCAGTGCCAAAACAAACCAATATCTTTATGCTTTATCGACGAGAAGAATCTTCCCGCTGGCCTCTAAATTGTAGCGAGCTGGTGGGGCTCGTGCTGAGCATATCTTAAAGATATCTCCCATTGATCAACCCACTTCTTTGTTCACCAAGTTTAACTGAATATAGCTTGGTTCATCACTACTGTTAGTCATTCCCACCAGCTTGATCTCATAAACAAACTTAAACGATCATTTCTCAGTCCCAGGACAACAATTTCGCGAAGGTGACAACGAGAAGTGTATTGAATTGGTTTTCTGATCGTCATCTTATGGATTTATTAATTTTTTCATAACATTTGGTGCTGGCTGCAAGGCACTTGGCACAGAAGCTAAAATAATAAGTACTCCGCGAATAAATTTACGGCAAGAACAAGCATTGAACAACCATGCATCAATGGCAATGCAACAATGTAACAATGACAATGCATAAATAATGCAAAACCTTCGAATTCCACGCCGTCACGCCCATAGTTATCGCTGTGCTGTACCGTTTTGTAAATTATGTCGTTGAGAAGGTACTGAAGCTGGGAAGCTCTAATCATGCAGGCTGTAATCACAGAAGACAACTTTGTAGGAAGAAAATACATTTTAAAACATCATTCCTCCCATTTAATGCGGGGCATCGGTGTTGTTTTGTATGCTTGTGAGGGGGAATTTACCCCCGCAATGTTGGCTTTGCTCCATGGGCGTAAGTTTCTGAAAATTATTGGGAGACCAGTGATGCACCTATATTTGCGTCAAGGGGAGGGGGCAAACGTATTTGGAGGGGTCCAACTACTGAATAAAGTCTTCCGATTTCGACCACTATTTTTTCAAAGGGGAACTTTTTAAATAAAATAATTGGTGATCAACTGAATTATCCTGTGGAGGGGCCTAATCTACCACTATCGTTTCTGATTCGTCGGATTTCAACCCTAGCTCCCACAACCTGTTCAAATGTATTCTTTTGGTATTCCTTGATAAGTCACCTCGCACTGCTGAAATTACACCTGCACAAATCACTTTAAAATGTAAAATTTTCTAATTTCAGACATTCCAGTTCCTAGTGCCCGGTGGCCACGACGCCAACGTTTGTGCACGTGCACACCCATCTTGCGCATTCGGCGCATTCGCCACACTTCGTGCGATGCTACGGATTCTGCTGGGCCTCCTACGCTTTGTTAATTGCTGCCACATGATAGACTGGCGCCATATCTGACGTGATAAAATGCTTCGTATGGGCGTTCGATGGGAAAATTCGATTATTTAAATTCGATCATTAGTTCCCTTCTTACCATATTTTATGGTGAAGAAATGCGGATACCCGCTGAGCTTTAATGCACCTCATATCTTTGATTAAACATGCTTCCAGGTTGGCTACCGAACCGAAGCCCTGCCTGAGTGTACTTCTTTGGACCCGTTTCGTATTTCTTCGTCTACGGATGTGTCTTAAGGCTCCAATTCATTTTTGTTAGAAGCCCAACGCATTTTCGAAATCCCTGCTCGTTTTAGGGTTTGTTGCTTTTTTTTGCGCACCGAATATTTTTTTTTAATTGTCGGTGCACTTTCAAAGATCTCGATGTGTTTACTTAGTGCCCGGTATTTTTGTTCGTTTTGGGATCATGTTGCTTTTTGGGGCCCCAGCCTCTTTTCAGGCCCTTGTGCGGTCATATGGCCCCTGTGTGCCTTCAGAGCTTCCGGTGTTTTTGTTTTTTGTTTCTTTTAGTGTTCCCGGTATATATAGTTATGGCTACAACGCATGTTTTCGGAACCTGCCGCTTTTTACGAGACTGCGCTTTGAAGGGCCAGTCGCATTTTCGGTCCCCGCGGGGACCGAAAGCACAAGAGCACGAAGCACAAGAGCACAAGCACAAGAGCACAACGCGTTGTGCTCTTAGGGTCCCGCTGTGTTTATTTGGGGCTTCTGACGCACATTTGTGGGGCCCCAGTACGATTTTGAGGCTTCGGTGCGTTTTTTCTGGGTCCCAGCGCGACTTATCGCGCCCAGGCGCGTGGTTCCGGGACCCAACGCCAGTTACTGGGCTCAACGCGATTTTTGTGGATCTCTTCTGAATTTTCTTTAACTTCCGAATCCCGCCCTGATGTTTCGAATCCCTGGTGCCATGTTTTTGTATCTCACCTCGATTTTCTTCGAGCTCCAGTAAGTTTTTCGATGCCGTACGCGATTTGTCAAGGCATCTGATGACATGTTCGGTGCTTCAGAACCATTGTCCTGACCCGGACTTTTTTGCAATCCCTCCTGATTTTGGAGGGCTCCGGCTTTATTTTTCGGATACCGATGGGACTTTGGGGGTCACACGGTGCCTATGTGGGGCCATAGACGCCAATTGTTGGCAGCCCCGACGTAAATTTTTGATGCCCAGACCAAATTTTTGGTACTACCGATGGGTCCGAGCGCGAAATTTTTGGTACTACCGTATTGTGGGTCCGAGCGCGAAATTTGGTGGGACCGGTTCGAGTTTGCGGGGCACGTTGTACTTAGCTGTGACCCCAACGCGATCTTGGCGGTTCCTTTTGCAGATTTTCGTGCCTCGGAGCGAGTTTTCTGGGGCCCGACGTATTTACTTTGAGCCCCTACGCGAATTCTTGTGGACCGACGCGAATTTTTGTGGTCCCAGCGCGACTTTTGGGGGCCTCGGCTCGATTCTTGGGAGCATATCCCTCTTAGGAGGGAGGGGCCATTTGCCCCTTTGATATGTCACTGCGGCCACCGAAGGAGTTCTATTTTTTCTATAGGTATCTATATTATGTGATATTTTGGGTCCTGGTACGATTCTTCGGTCTCCAGGTGCGATTTTTTTCGGTGCCCTGACACGTTTTTTTCCAGTGCCCAACGGGTTTTGCGGGGACTTTGACCCGATTTGTTTGGGCGCAGAGTGACGTTCCGGTTGATAATTGATTTTTGGGGCAGCAGCAACCTTTGGGGTCCAGGCGCGACTTTTTTGGTCCCCAGTGGGATTTTCGAAGGCTGCGACGCGACTTTTTTAGTCCAATGTAATCTTTTGTGTCCCGACGTCATTTGCTTGGATCCCTAGCGCGGGTTTTAGCGACCTCGACACTTTGTGGGCGTCCAATACGTTTTGGATGCTTTTGGTGTCATTGTTGGGGCCCAAGAGTGATTATCCATGTCCGGATTGTTTTTCGTTGCCTCGGCTTCTTTTGTGTCCAAATGATACTGTTGAGGAACGGTACGACTTATCGTGCCCCTAGCGTGATTTTCATGATCCGGGCGTGAATTTTTGGTACCCATAGGCTCAGCGAGAATTTCAGGGGCCCCGGCCGGATCTTTTTGGGCCCATGTCGTGATTTTCAAGTACCCCGGCACGACTCCTGCCATTTCAGGTGCTTCTAGGAAATTATAGACCTCCTCTCGCGTCTTAGGGGTCTCGTCTCATTTCCTGGAGCTTCTTTACAGGTTTTGGACGTCTTCTCGTCCGGCCTACCCTCCTCCATATTCAATGGTCCTCCTCTCCCGTTTTGGAGGACCTCCTCCCACATCCTGGGGCCCCTTCAACATGGCATGGGACTTCCTCTCATGTTCCAGGGCATCCTCTGCCAAATTAGGAGCCTCCTGCCACGCCTCGTGTGCATCCTCCTTTGTCCTCGCAAAGCTTACCCTACCCGTCTTGAGGGGATCTTCAATTTTGGAAACCTCGCATCCTTCCATACCTGCTACCTACCACTCCCATTTTAAGGGCCTTCTCTCATTTCCTGGGAATTCCTTCCGGTCGTCGGGGCCTCATTCGGCCCTGGAGACCTCCTACTCCATCTCGAGGGACTCCTCTCAAGTCCGACAGGGCCCTCATTTTTTATTTTTCAAATTAGGGGCCTCCTCTCACGTCTTCGGGGCCTCCTGTTCCGCGTTTTGATTCCGTCTTTTCCCATTTTAAGGTTGGCCCCTTATCTCCTGGTGGACTCCTGTTCTCTCTTAGGTGGCTCCTCTTCCAAATTACACGCAACCTTTCCTATCTCAGTTACCTTGTCATTTCCTGGGGACCTTCTTACCCGCCTTCTTTCTCGCCTGGGAGCCATCCCTCTTATCTAATGGCCATTTTCTCCTATTTTAGGGGCTTCCTCGTGCATCATAGGGTCTCTTTCCAATCTTATATCGTCCTCTTCCGAATTAGGTGCTTCCTGCCACTTTTCTGGATTATCCTTTTCTATCTTGGTGGAACCTTACCCGTTTCGGGGACTGCTTTTACGACTCCGAAACCTCATCTCATATCCACTGGCTTTCTCTTCCGTCTTAGGGCCTTCTCTCATTTTCTGAGGTCTCCCTTCCCGTATTGGGGCCTCCTTTGCAATCCTGGGGGCCTCCTTTGCAATCCTGAGGGCCTCCTTTGCAATCCTGGGGGCATCCTTTGTAATCCTGGGGGCCTCCTTTGCAATCATGGGGGTCTCTTTTGCAATCCTGGGGCCTCCTTTGCAATCCTGGGGGCCTCCTTTACAATCCTGTGGGCTTCCTTCGCAATCCTGAGGGCTTCCTTTGCAATCCTAGGGGCCTCCTGTGCAATCCGGGGGCCTCCTTTACAATCCTGGGGCCTCCTTTGCAATCCTGGGGCCTCCTTTGCAATCCTGGAGTCCTTTGAAATCCTGGTGGTCTCCTTTGTAATCCTGGGAGCCTCTTTTGCAATCCTGGGGCCTCCTTTGCAATCTTGGGGGCCTCCTTTGCAATCCTGGGAGCCTCCTTTGTAATCCTGGAGGCCTCCTTTGCAATCGTGAGGGCCTCCTTTGCATTCCTGGGGGTCTCCTTTGCAATCCTGGAGTCCTCCTTTGCAAACCTGGGGGCCTCCTTTACAATCCTGGGGGCCTCCTTTTCAATCCTGGGGGCCTCCTTTGCAATCCTGGAGGCCTCCTTTGCAATCCTGGGGGCCTCCTTGGCAATCCTGGGGGCCTCCTTTGTAATCCTGGAGGCCTCCTTTGCAATCGTGAGGGCCTCCTTTGCATTCCTGGGGGTCTCCTTTGCAATCCTGGAGTCCTCCTTTGGAAACCTGGGTGCCTCCTTTGCAGTCCTGGGGGCCTCCTTTTCAATCCAGGGGGCCTCCTTTGTAATCATGGAGGCCTCCTTTGCAATCCTGGGGGCCTCCTTTGCAATCTTGGTGGCTTCCTTTTAAATCATGGGGGCCTCCTTTGTAATCATGGAGGCCTCCCTTGCAATCGTGGGGGCCTCCTTTGCAATCCTGTGGGCCTCCTTTGTAATCCTGGAGGCCTCCTTTGCAATCCAGGGGGCCTCCTTTGCATTACTGGGGGCCTCCTTTGCAATCCTTGAGTCCTCCTTTGCAAACCTGGGGGCCTCCTTTGCAATCGCGAGGGCCTCCTTTGCATTCCTGGAGGTCTCCTTTGCAATCCTGGAGTCCTCCTTTGCAAACCCGGGGGCCTCCTTTGCAATCCTGGGGGCCTCCTTTGCAATCCTGGGGGCCTCCTTTGCAATCCTGGAGTCCTCCTTTGAAATCCTGGCGGCCTCCTTTGCAATCCTGGGAGCCTCTTTTGCAATCCTGTGGCCTCCTTTTCAGTCCTGGGGGCCTCCTTTTCAATCCTGGGGGCCTCCTTTGTAATCCTGGAGGCCTCCTTTGCAATCCTGGGGGCCTCCTTTGCAATCCTGGGGGCCTCCTTTGTAATCCTGGAGGCCTACTTTGCAATCGTGAGGGCCTCCTTTGCATTCCTGGGGGTCTCCTTTGCAATCCTGGTGTCCTCCTTTGCAAACCTGGGGGCCTCCTTTGCAATCCTGGGGGCCTCCTTTTGAATCCAGGGGGCCTCCTTTGTAATCATGGAGGCCTCCTTTGCAATCCTGGGGGCCTCCTTTGCAATCTTGGGGGCCTCATTTTCAATCATGGGGGCCTCCTTTGCAATCCTGTGGGCCTCCTTTGTAATCCTGGAGGCCTCCTTTGCAATCTAGGGGGCCTCCTTTGCAATCCTTGAGTCCTCCTTTGCAAACCTGGGGGCCTCCTTTGCAATCCTGGGGGCCTCCTTTGCAATCCTGGGGGCCTCCTTTTCAATCCTGGGGGCCTCCTTTGTAATCTTGGAGGCCTCCTTTGCAATCCTGGGGGCCTCCTTTGCAATCCTGGGGGCATCCTTTGCATTCCTGGGGGCCTCCGTGCCAATTGTTGGCACTCTCGTGATTTCTGGGTCCTCCTATCCTCTCCTAGGTGACTCCTTCTTCAAATTAGGGGCCTCCTCTCACGTCTTGGAGGCCTCCTCTCGTGTCTCGTCGGCCTCATTGCTCACTTTTTTCCTGTGCATTTCCGGATAGGGGCCTCCTCAAATTTCAGGGGGGTGCGGCGCCCCCCTGTTTGACGGCAGGGGGGCGACTGCCCCCCCCCGGTGGCGACGCCCTTGCTTACATGAGCTTTTGGGGCAAGAAATTTAAGGATTAGCCTTCACAGAACAGAAAGTTACAATCGATACTGATTTGCCACAGCTTGATTGCCACATTTGCAATAGCCGGACATATCAAGCGCATGCACGAGAGGAATGGTGATCAGATAACCAAGGGTATAGCGACGACACTACAGATGGCGGCACTTACGCTGTTCCACAGACTGCGCGGCACATATATCCTGCTGCAGGCTGAGCACTTCTGCCCGCCGAACTCAAACGCCGAGCGCATGGTGGAGGCGACCACGCTGGCAACATCTGCCGACGGGTGGACGAAGTGGTAGTTCTTGCCGCCGCATTCGCCGACTAGGCGCGGGAAGCTGCGATAACGCGAGATGTTGTTCCCCACCTGCTTCCACAGGTGCCGGAATGTTCTGCCGACAGTCGTGATGGCTACCGATGGTTCTCCAAAGGGAGATGCACACACAGATTACGAGAAGACCAACGGCACACGGGAGGTCAGCAGTCAGCCTGTGTTTGTCCACCAGCATCACCACAAGAAACAATGATCGTGAAAGATAAGACACTACTGAAAAGTTCGCTGTCATGGAAATCACACACCATCTCACTGGAGCTTGGCCACCCGGAATTGCATCATATTATCCAATAGTGGCTGATGCTTTCGGGATAACATATTCTTACCAGGGTGCCTATATTATGAGGTTCCCGAAATACATAGGATATTTTTGGCCTGGATTCCCTCACTCCTACCCCAGTGAAGAGAAACGACCAATTGAATAAGGCGGTCATTGTTCTGGCATGAACTCATGGAGACCCGAAGTATCTGGGAGTATGTGGTATCTGTGTATCTGGGCCCAATATGGTCAGATACGCAGGCATGCCAGCCAACTATTATAGTGCCCCATTAACTGGGCCCGCATGCAGACTGCTGGATGGTAAAAACCTGTTGGACATAAAAAGCTCTTTGAGACTAACACATACCTATTGAGAATGTTAATGCTAACCACTGTCCCATATTCAAAAGAACCCGAACCTTCGGTGCATCCAGGATAAAAGGGCCATATGTCACAGGCTGTCAGTACATTCTAAAACACTCTCAGTAAAACCGGACATCCTGGATGCTAACGGGTCCCACTACGGCTGGTGAGAACGGACATGAAATAGCACGGATCACGTGAAGTACAAACACCCAATACACATATAGCGCACAGATTTAACGGCCTCGTTCCTTCCCTATCTAAATTGTGGATGTTTTGGTTACTGCTTCGTTCGTTCCTGGCTTCATGACAATTACCTAAGCCATCCATTAACACAAGTCAGTGCCCAATAACCCGAGGTAGATGCACCGAATTCCGTGGTCCACACCGTGACGCTTACGTCACAGATCCGGTGAAGTTGACCAGGGCCAGGTCAGGCGACGAGGTGACGGTGTCGCCGTACACCGGCCCGTCGGCCGGCACGAAGTTGATGACGCCGGCCGGTACGCCTGCCTCGCGAAGCACCTTGTACACCGTATAGTTGCTGAGAATGGCCGTGTCTGACGGCTTCCACACCACCACGTTGCCCTGGATACGCCCGGTAAGATGTGAACAGATCGGCTGGCTAGCCGCCACCAGCGGCGCCCGGCCATGGCAGAGGCGCGGCCACATCTGACAGCGCCGGCGGTACCCGGCCATGGCAGAGGCGCGGCCACATCTGACAGCGCCGGCGGTACCCGGCTATGGCAGAGCGCCCGGTCATGGCAGAGGCGAGGCGCAGCGCAGCCATATCCGACAGCGACAGTAGACGACAGTGGATGAGCTATGGTATGGATGAGGTGGGAGGGAAAACATACGCGAGACAAACACCTCGGCTTTTACTTGCCTTTCACACGTAGTCATCAGCAGTCAACAGGGACGCAATACTTTTTCTTCAGCACAAAATGATAAACCTGCTTAACACTTGATAGCTGACACAAAGTGATCCTCATGTTTGTTATGGGTGCCTACCTACCGCGACAGATTTAAGATGTAGGTAATCGAACCTCATTTAATAGGTAGGGTCGGGTTGCGTAGTTTCCATGAATGATGTTATGCAATGCATGTCAGTTGTTCCGAAGTACAATTGCGTCGCTACGCGTAGATAAACCCATGGGTGACCTATCGGTAAGTGGTAACCTTGGACTTCGTGATGTTTTTTTTAAAGGGAAACTATAAGATTTACACTAAAAAAAGTATGAATGTTTTTTTCGTAGAAAAACGCATTCCAATCATGTGTTTGTATGACATTGTTCTACCTCATGTAGCTTTCCAATGGAAGAAAGCTTACACGAAATCCGTCCCACCAGGAAAACGCAAAATCGCAACATGTCATGAAGAGAGGGCGGCTGTATCGGATAGTTATAGGAAGGCTATAGCTGAAAAATCGTTGGTGGAATCGGGCTGAAGTTTGCACATACCGTATTCCGAGTCAGACTACCCTGTGAGCAAATTTTGGTCCCAATCAAAATGAATGTGGTGAAGTGCATTGGTCGATCTGCGTGGAACACATCCCTTATGAAATGCACATTACCCTTGTAGCAATCACGCATTAGGTATTGTAGCAATCAAGCATTGCACCACACTTCCCAACCAGCCCACGGACATGCATTTCGTCATCCCCTCCACACGCCCAGTGCGCCCGCAGCCGCCACCGATACGCCGACAGCTCACATAAATAAAAGCACACCGAGCTCCACTCGGCAAATGCAATTACGCAGTGAGTCACGCGCCCGCCCGGCAGTGATTCACACACACGCGCGTTGCACGTGTACTTCCGTCCCCGGCAAAGGTCAGCGCGTGCAGGCTTTTTCCATTAGTATATATACACACTTGAATAAAAACCCCGGGACAGGACCCTCGTGAGGGCAGACCATCACGAGACGCCGAGCCGCTAACATCGCTCCCGCCGAACATCTTACGGTGACTACCTCTTTGTGACCTGTCGTGGCGTGGGGACGGACTGAGTGTCGATCGAACTGAGAGCCGGGTTGGATAAGTCGTGGTTATCTTTCGTGTGCCTGTGCGCGTCAATATCAACGAGGTCCTGGACTATCACGACGTGTTTCGAGGCCAGAGCATCCGATGCACCGACGCGGTCAACAGCAGCAGTATACATCTTCTTCGACGCCTGACGCACGGCCCGAAATAACACGACTGTCACACCCTGCCCAGCATTCAATCGAAGTTCAACGAGGGGTCGCATGATCCTATGGCATTACATAGCCTCGCACAGCTTCCAATAGCACATGCAAGTAACACAGGGCCTGTGGGGTTCGGAAGTTTTGGGCCCAAAGCAATTTGCGACCCTGTTGGATAAACAGGGCCGCTTAATCCGAAATCAGCACACACGTAACCTAAAACCAGCCATAACCCATACTGATCCAATGTGGCTGTAGTGATCTCTGGTCAGTAAAGGTCAAAGCCACCAAGGTGGTCCTAACTGCTCCATAGGGTAACTTTGGGTGCTGAATTTCAATTAACCCTGGTCTCTCCGGTCAGATCCTCACACCCCGTTTTTTTTGGGGGGGGGATAACCTCCCATCTAATCTCCAAACTAAGCGCCGCACGAAAACGAAAGAGGTGTCATCGGAAAGCGCTCGACGAGTAGGGCCAGATGCCACCACCAATTGTTTTTCCCAAAAAAGGTAACGTCACTAGGAGGCCTAGATTTTCATGACTTACGCCATGTTTTTGGCTCTGGGGAGTTCATTTTGGGGGAGATTTAAAAAACCTAAAATTATTTGGAATCAGAAAAGGAAGACGAAATTGACCAGGGCCATAACATTTTTGGCCATCCAAAAATCAAAATTTTATTTTTTTTGGAAATTTCAAATTTTTTAGTTTTAAAGTTTTCTTTAATTTTTCTTTTTCTAATGGATAGAGCGGACCGAAAAACGGTGTTCGAAGTCAACCTGCTCTAATAACAAATGCTTACCTTAGCCAGAATCTTCGATTTTAACTCTAATGGGAAAAGTATGCAAAACTAGTAAGTAATAAAAAAACGGAGAAAGAACCCTCTGGTGCGTTTTGTTGTGTCCCTAAAGATCAGCAAACGTTGAAAGTTTCATTAAAATATCTTTATCCGTTAAAGCGTGACGACTCGTTGAACTTTTTTGGAGGTGACCTCACTTGACCTTCACTAACTCGTTGACCCTAGATGACCTGACCTCAAAATTTTGACACAACATGCCAAATGATGTGGGAAAAGATATGCCAAATTTAGGCGTGCTACCGCGCGCCGTTCTTTCACTGTCTGCGGAAAACCTTAGGGGGGGGAGGGATAACAACCCCCCTCCCCGAGACTGCGCGGGTCAAACGTTTATTGTTATTCGCTAGCGCTCAACATCATGCGTTTGGGACCAAAAACAAAACTATATATAGACGCTCGATGACAAGACGTGATCTGCGCAGGAGCACGTTAACGTTATTGGATCATGGCACCCATCAATAGACTTCAAATTGAATGAAATATACAATTATATTTATTTTATAAGGGCATCATGCATAGTTCGGAGTCCGTTTCGATCCCAGTTTGACAAGTGCGAAATCTGCCTAAATCTGCCGGAACAGATTCTCGAAAAATCGTCACAGGTCAGTAACCTGACCCGACATGACAAGTTTCATATCAAACATTCCGCAATGAATGCCCACAGGCGTGCGCATAATTTGGGCCCGCGAGCCACACTCCCCCGTTTGAGTGCTATTTGCGAAAAGCTGGGGAGATCGCAGCCCCCTGAACCACCGAAAGTGGCAAAACGCCAAATTTTGGGCGCCACCCTTTAGAATGGGTGCGCTTTCTTTGGGTAGGCGAGCGTCCTTCGTGAGAATGTAGGTACACGTTTCGCAATGCGGTGCAATAACTGGCTCAGCATGGCCGATATCGCCAATGGTGCAGCTTGATAACGCAAAATGGGCGTACAGTCCGTCATGCTCGACACACCTATGTCACATCATTTCCTCCAGGATATTATCTGATTCAAACAGAGAAAATGGCTTCTAATTTATTATGTACGAAAAAACGCAATTACGTTCAAATTATGACTCCAAAAGCCAAGCCTGTACGACCCAAATCATGTGAACAAAAGAATCTTATGAATTACCTGACCGAAGCAAGGAGAGGCCAAGGAATTGCAATTTTGACCATGTCTGGTGGGTCAGGCATCATCTCCCCTGGAGGACCGCCACCAAGTAAGAAAAATAAATGGGAAAAAATCCGACCTCACCAAGAGGATCAGATCTTCCAACCAGTTGACATTGGAGGAAAAGAGAGGAAGAGAAGAGGCTGCAGTCGACCGTTCCTGGGGAACACCGTTCTGGGGACATTCCTTTAGTGATACCCTCTGGATCCTGACATGTTTTAAGAAATTATCACCTGGAAGACAACAATGACAAAATATGCCGAGAGTGAATAACTTGGTCGGGATTTGCTTAGTCCTAAAATTATTAAATGTACCGATGACTGGAGGAATTTATGTCTCTAGTTAGCATGACAACATAGGCTCCGCTGAATCTGCCACTGGGCCCAAGCAGCCTGGGTGAAGTGGCTGCACCTTCAGCTTAAAATACCGCAGATAAGATCACTTTTGGTGAATTTTAGTAGTGATGCCGAGCAGCGTGCTGTGCACCCGGACAATAATTTCCTTTGAATCATTAGAAGTACTGAAGAAATGACCGGCAAATGTGAACATATGTTCTATCCGTACCTACATAGACTGACTATCAGAATGCAGCGCTTGGCATTTGACGATTTTTATTCTAAGAAGCATGGAATCTATGGAGAGCAAACATATTTAGTGAGCTCACCAAGGGGGTGCGACGTCCCCTCGCTCACACACGGGGGGGGCACAGCGCCGAAGCGCCCATACGTTCCGCCACATCTGTGCGCCATACAACTGACAATACAACTGAAATTGCAAGAGCACTAGTACAAATATCGTTACCGATAGGTCCCCCTCCATTACAGACACTGAAAGGTCATATGCGACATGGGCCAGAACTGGTCGGGGGAACAGAATGCACATCAATATGTACACCTACCGTGGCCACATAACATGCTGCTTCTCTAATCAGTCTGGCCACCTCAAATCCTTTTGTTTCATCTGCTTCGACATCAGCCTTTCACATACGCTCATGGAAGTGTTTATGAAAATAAAGCGGAATGAGGGCACACTACTGCAAGAAGACATGGCTTATGTCAGATGCACAAATACGGCGCAGCATCAGACACACTGCTTTTAGGATGTCTGTCTCCGAAAGACAGACTGTCTGTCTTGGTCTCAGCTGATGAGATCGAAACACTTCCCGCTAGTTGGCCACATCCAAAGCATACATAGTATAGGTATAGTATATCGACCATAGGTGGCGCGAATGGTATATTCACTGGCAAATAGGCAATGTACTGACCCAACAAGGCCATACAACTAGATCTTCAAAAAGATGTCACGTTGGGTGGTATTCCATATTTCCATCTCACGATCTGTGGTGCATATGCGCAGATGTAAATTCGTGGGATGTCACGATCTGTCGGTGCGATATGACGCATATGTCCATATTGTCCGTGGGCCATGTCACGATCTGTCGGTGCGATATGACGCATATGTCCATATTGTCCGTGGGCCATGTCACGATCTGTCGGTGCGATATGACGCATATGTCGATACTGTCCATGGGCCATGTCACGATCTGTCGGTGCGATATGACGCATATGTCGATGCTGTCCATGGGCCATGCGGTGTTGCCACTTGCGCACACAATGGTCACAGGAAGCCTGAATCACAAGTATCGCGGTAGCGCGATACCCACATGGCTACTGCGGTAGCGCGCTATCCACATGGCTACCGCGGTAGCGCGCTACCCACATCGCTACTGTGGTAGCACGCTACCCACATGGCTACCCGCTCCCTAATGTGTCTCGAGTAACATAAGTACTCGCAACATATTCATCGTACATAGTCCCAGCTGCCGCAAGCGCAGACAGCCGGGAAGAGGCCTGCAGCTTTGATGGCTCTTCGCATCACAACGCTGACGGAGCCCGCTATGTTTTTATTTACAAATTACAAGTATGCTAGCACTAGTACTGCCAGTGCAAACTATGTACCAGCTTAGACACAACCACCGTACTGATGGAAAATAAAGGATAATGTCATCTGTTTCTTCGGCTTTATCCTTCACGGCTTTCCCTGACTATAGCAGTCGTTGAAATCAATATGTATGATGAATTGTACAAGAAATGCAAATTATCGTACATGACTATCCCAACAGCACATCAGTCAATAAACAGCAACTCACCGTGAGCAAAAAAAAAACAAATGTGAAGGAGATCCAAAGTTACGAACCATGAGTGCCGGTGCGGATGCCAGATTTCCACCAATGGCCGTGAAGTTGAACGGTGACACGGAAGCGACGAATCCCTCAATGCCGCGCATGCGCATCGAGTTCTTAGTAACGCTGCTGTCCTCGCTGATGGGCTGGTATTTGCAGAGTTCCTTGGCGAAGAAAGCGTTGAAGCGAAGAAAGTCGATCAGCTCTGCTGATGCGTCAATCTCAGCCTGGATGATCGTCTTGGACTGCGGGAACAGCCAGTACGTGTGGGCCGGACAGGCCGGGGACAGACCAGCTGTAGAGCTCGGCTCACGGCTGGCCGACGGGGCACACAAGTGAATGTGTTGACGTTTCCGTCCAACGGTGACGGTCCCAACTTAAACCCGCCACTTCCACTGGCAAAACGGGGCTCTGAAATACACCTTACAACGAATCATTTTTTCAACACCAAACATATTTCTGTTTCTCAACATTTTCAAGAATACCCTGAGTCCAGCCTTGCAGTTGACGAGCCTGGGTGTGGAGGGGTGTGCAAAAATCACAGTGGCGAGAATCGAACCAGTGAGGCTAGTGTGCAGTTTCCGTAAGCCATTCAGTACGGCATTTCCACAGATGTGGCACGGTTAACAGGGTTAACACCACTGCGCTGCAGGGCAACTCCACTCAAATACAAACTTGGAGTTGAGCCGCGATTCAGGACGGACCACAGATGGAGGGCTTCATCTTCATCTACCAAGCGACCAATGAAAAACCGGAATATGAAGGTGACAAACCTACCAGCCGTGGCCAAATGGTTGACACACTACCAACTGTAGAATGTCGACATGCCGGTTACGTGCTATTCGGCAGCACACCGTTGATTCACTGCCCTTCACTAGGACACTCGCGAGGTCACGAACCGACCAACTTGTCATCATTGCATGGCAACCGGCAGCAGTTCCAGGGCAATCAACACCAAGTTCATGGTAACCAATCTGTAACAAGTGAGCCGGTGCTTCTTCAGATCCCCGCACAGACAAAACACACCACGGACACCAGGTGCTGTCAGTTGAATTGTCACATGAGACGAACGACAACAGCAGTGAGATAGCGTATACTCGAACAACAGAAAACGGCACCAATACCATCACCCGCCCTCACAAACACACAGGGGTACGGTCTGTTTGTTGGCATCCACACCAGCTTACCTGACCGAGCATGGTAGTGGCGTTGAGGTCCATCCTGTACTTGTCAGCCATCAGATCAGCTGCGCGGTGGAAAATGGCGATCTTCTCGGCGAGAGGTACCTTCTCCCAGGCCTCCCGCACCGAGAGACAACTGTCGATCGCCTTCTGAATTATCTCCTGGCAGCAGAGGACGATAAGATGCCGAAAATCACTCCTGGGCACAAGTTAAGACTTACCCTAAATATCTCCGCGGTACATATCGAAATATCCCAGCACAATTTCCATCATACATGTGGTGTGTGTGTGTGCGCGCGTGTTTGGCGGCACGGCCCAATGACCTGACCCGACCTCGGGACGCAGCAATGTCTGAGTCGTGAGTTGGGGTCCAGGTGTCTCCGACACTATTATCGGTACACACACACCACCGGGAGGACTCAGACAAGCACCTTGACAGTACTCTCGGCAGGCATGGCTTTGGTAACAAGAGGTCTAACCAGGCATCCACACCACCGGCAGGGCTCTCGACAGGCATGACATTGACAACAACAGGTCTGATGAGGCATCCTCACCACCGGCAGAACTCTCGACAGGCATGACATTGACAACAACAGGTCTGATGAGGCATCCTCACCACCGGCAGAACTCTCGACAGGCATGACATTGGCAACAACAGGTCTGATGAGGCATCCTCACCACCGGCAGAACTCTCGACAGGCATGACATTGGCAACAACAGGTCTGATGAGGCATCCTCACCACCGGCAGAACTCTCGACAGGCATGACATTGACAACAACAGGTCTGATGAGGCATCCTCACCACCGGCAGAACTCTCGACAGGCATGACATTGGCAACAACAGGTCTGATGAGGCATCCTCACCACCGGCAGAACTCTCGACAGGCATGACATTGACAACAACAGGTCTGATGAGGCATCCTCACCACCGGCAGAACTCTCGACAGGCATGACATTGGCAACAACAGGTCTGATGAGGCATCCTCACCACCGGCAGGACTCTCGACAGGCATGACATTGGTAACAACAGGTCTAATCAGGCATCCTCACCACCGGCAGGACTCTCGACAGGCATGACATTGACAACAACAGGTCTGATGAGGCATCCTCACCACCGGCAGGACTCTCGACAGGCATGACATTGGTAACAACAGGTCTAATCAGGCATCCTCATGAACTCGGTGGAATGCGAAATATATTGTTGAAATACCAATATACTCTTTTCCATTAATTATCGATGCGACAACCGTGCTGTTAAATAGGGAGAGAAAATATGCTGTTTGACAACTGATTCTACGCTGCCATACCTGATCTTGTTCGGCAGTGCACTAAAGGTCCGATCAGTACCACGGCCTAGTCTCCTGCCCTACACGCCAGATGTAACGTAATACTTGCGCAGGTGCGCATCCACGGCCTTGCCAACCCGGGGAGAGGGGGGGCAAACTCTCAATGACATAGCAGCTCCAGACACAAATCAATGGCGAAAGATAAACTCGCCTGACGTATGTTTCACTTCCTCTCCAGGGTGATCGCAATGTCAGTTTTAGGTGATGGTTATTAGCCTGGGTCATAATTATTTCGGTCAACAGCAATTAGTGATCTTGGGTGTTCCGCCCCAGACCACAGTCTATATATAGAGAAATAGGCCGGCATATACATATATATATATATATATATATATATATATATATATATATATATATATATATATATATATATATATGTGTATATATCAATGCATGCATAGATAAGTAGATAAATAAATAGAGAGATGAAAATATATGGTACCTAGACATTGGTCTTAGGTCAGCGGCCTCCGGTAATTGACCCCGAACATGGCTGGCCACAGCTGTGCGGGGCTGGCAGCACAGTCAGCTGCTGACCGTCTGGTGACAGTGCGAGACTGGCACTGTTTACTTCCACGTTACGTAACCAGTGAGGCCACGTGACACAGTCGAGTCTCTGTCTCGTGTCGTTTTCTGGTGCACAGACACGTGTCCTAAGCAGACGCAGCTACCGGGCGCACCGACCCTCCACTTCGGCTACGTCACGGCTCTGCTCTTGCTGTGATAAGCCACTGGTCGGGAATGAGCGCGGGTGTTGACGACCCAGCGAGCTTCCCTAGCCTACTATGGCATGGTTCCGACTGTGCCCTTAGGGGAGGGGCCGCTCGTCGCAGCGAAGAGCCACGAGCTTCCCTGGCCACCAAATATGGTATGGTCCCGACTGTGCCCTTAGGGAAGGAGTTGCTCGTCGCGGCCAGGCGCCACGAGCTTCCCTAGCCACGGACTATGATCCCCATCCTGAATACAGGGCCTGAAGCCACACTCTTCCCCTATCACAGAGGGTAACGTAACCACATTACATATTGGACAGAAGCCCACAACCTGTCATAGCTACAGATAAAAAAATTACGATCCTGTACACAGGTCGTCGGACCACATATTTCCTAGCTACCAAGTAGAAGGTAACAATTCCCTGTATACCAGACGAGAAGCCACCGTCTTCCTTACAGAACGAAAGCCAAGCCACAATAATACTTCACGGTGTGAAGCCACGATTTCCTTCGAGGAGATGCAGCCATGTTCCTCCCCACAGTGAGTTAAAAGGGAGGTGCAACCACGTCTCTCCATACAGAGAGTAAGCTAAAAACGAACATGCAACCATGCTCCTCCCTACAGAGAGCAAGTTCAAAAGGGACATGCACAATGTCCCTCCCTACAGAGAGCAATTTCAAAAGGGACATGCAGCCATGTCCCTCCCTACAGAGAGCAAGTTCAGAAGGAACATGCAGCCATGTCCCACCCTACAGAGAACAAGTTAAAAAGGGACATGCAGCCATGTCCCTCCCTACAGAGAGCAAGTTAAAAGGGAGATACAACATGTTCCTTCCTATAGAGAGTACGTTCAAAAGCTTCCTGGGAGAGTGTGAAGTGATGGTGATCATTAATGGGGTTTTAGGGTGCGTCAGCCCTACTGGGTTATATTGCATCCACAACAAGCTTGCTTAAGCACGCGTCAGATTATCACATACGAAAATAAAACATCGGTAGTTATTTGGGCATAAGGGCGTTTAATAGAAGCTATCTGGGGAAGAAAATTATCAGCTAGGCAGGTGCATATATTACTTGAAATCCTATCTCCGCAAGGAAGCACAAAACTGTTATATTGCGTATAAATCGAGTATAATTTCCCAATAAGCCTTTCAACTTCAGAGTACTCGTATCATATCCGTAGTGGCGCCTGCGTTCTTCCGGCGAGGGTGGCGACAGAGGGGGGAGGGATTCCTATGTCGGTGGAATGTGGGTGAAATTGATACAGAAAACAACGTTGGTCGCCGAGGAGGCTGTGATTTTGTGAAATAAAGCGTCGAGGCATGGACAGCATTACACTACAGGCACGGTAATTTGATGAAAGTCGAATCGTTTATACCAACGAACCTGGCAACGGCCATCGCAAGACTACCAAGTTGGACGATATTAGCTGCTTTCGAGAACCACTGCTGAAATAGTGGTCCGGGATAGAACACAGACATACATCTGGGAACAATAGTGGTCCGGGATAGAACACAGACATACATCTGGGAACAATAGTGGTCCGGGATAGAACACAGACATACCTCTGGGAACAATAGTGGTCCGGGATAAAACACAGACATACCTCTGGGAACAACACATGGGCAACGGGGTTAAAGTCCTATAGCGGTACAGTTTCTTTGTGGTTCGAAATATTGATTCAAGACCGAGGCTACCCTTGCTTTGATAGAAAACGGCCCTGTTTATTTATTTTATTTTTGTATTATTATTATTTGAGCCACAGTAAACCAAGGCAAAAAGTAGCTGGATTGACTAATGTTTCGTCCAGGTAATGGTATGCATACTGGCATAGTCCAAGGAGTACCCGCGGTGCTGGTATATATACTGGTATGGTTCAGGTAATACACGCGGTGCTGGTATATATACTGGTATGGTCCAGATATTGCCGCGGTACTTGCATACATACTGGTATCGTCCAGGTATTACCCGCGGTATTGGTAGATATACTGGTATGGTCCAGGTATTACCCGCGTGGGACGTGGTGTCATATGCTGTTTCTCGGTAAGTAAGCCTTCAATCCCAATTCTCTCAAATTGTCCCATGCTATAAACGAAAAAGGTTAAGAGGAGTTCTCATCCAATTCCAGTCCAAGTTACACAAATAAACAAGTCACACGTCACGTCATACAACACAACACAACACAAAACTCAACACAACAACTCTCGTCACACAACACGTCACACCAAAGCTGAAAGCGGCGCTGGAAAACTGAATACCGATTACATTTCAGACGCAGGGTAGTGGACCACTTTGGCAGCTTCGAAAAATCCGTATGTTGTAAGGCTGCATGACCGACGCAGTGGATGCTTCCCTAAATTCCTTATGTCTTTTGCCATCAAGCCACGCTCTTCCTTTCACCACATAAAAGGACACATTTAAATTGAAGTAGGAGGGATCGCAAGTAGTTGGGATGTGTCAAATACTTTAGTCCTCTCCTTTCCACACAACGCTCAGTCCAATGCTAGACAGCCTCGTGCTGGAGGGACACACTCTCGCCCTTCCCCACACGTTAGACGTCAGACGCAATGTGAATGCGGACATCGGGGAGATATCTAGTAAAGAAAGAAAACAGATGCCATGCCATTCAAGAACTCTGAAATATACGCCCGCGACAAGCGCGCCCAGATGCTCACTAGTGTGTGCGCAAGGAATATAGTTATAAGTTATGAGACTCTGTCTCCATAAAACATGATGCGAAGTGCATTGATTAAAGTAGGATTACGTTCAAATTTCAGTTTCATTTCCACTTACAATGATATATTGCACATATTGTTACCTTGTGATTAGTCTTCTGTAACTATATTCTGGTAAGCATACACCATAGGCGCGCGGGCCGCCGACGACGTCGCCCGCGGCTCGCCGCCGACCGACCGCCATGGATGTTGGTCGGTCCCGAAACCATTCCCTGAACGTTAATGGGCCCCAACGCCGAAGTTACAGGCAGATGTGTATATTTTAAACGATAGGCAATGTGCCTGCCATGATGTCCGCCACCATTGGAGTCCAGGCCGACAGGTTCCCTCGATATTGTTTAAGAACATTTCGCTGATGGGCGTTGAATGGAAAGAATACATCTACAACAGTGAATTTCTCCTGCACAATTTTGGCGTGTCAGAGCCGATATTGCTTGGTATTGATCAAGGCTGGAACTTTATTTTTGCCATGCCGCCGCTCGGCGGCCCTATGGATCCACTGGGCAGCCAATGTCGGCGCTTGACGTGCATCGAGCCATTCCAGAATCTCAATAATGCCTGAAAGCTTCATGCCGAAAGGTGAAAAATGACAGCGTTAGATATCTATAAAAGTATGGCATCAGAAGGTAGCTGATTTCACGCCGGTATATTTGAGATTATTGGAAATTAATTTGCTAATATAGAACATCTGATATGCAATTAAAATGAATACAATGTGATACTTAGGGACACAAATCCTGGAATTTAGTGCAAAAATGACAGGGTTAAAACTTCATGAAAGTTCTCCAGATGACATCAAAATGTAGCACGTTCGATTTTCGTTTGGTTATGAACAGTGGAAAATATCAGCGCATCACACAGAATATGTATGACTCGTTTTATTTCAAGAAGTTGAGTGGCCAATTGCTTCCATTTGACTCTGAGGGCAAAGTGACAGGGTGAAATTATTTGATGACAAAATGAACTACACATCATAGGAGAGCTTGTTTGAATGTTGTTCAAATTTGGTCCTTGGAAATTACTTGCACCTCCTCTAGAAACTACAATATAGCATTAAACATAGCAAGCCCACTCTGGTGGTGTTCCTTCACAACCCCACCACCAGAGCGACGCCACCGGTGTTAAGTCCGCTCATGACGTCTATCAACTCTGCAACGCCAGTGACCGTTGCCAATCACCCAGCTTCACAGCATCGACCTTCGCAACGAGCTCACAGGGTCAGATGGACACGATAGTGAGTTCCAGAGCCAGAACGGCAGAATACTGCGCAGTTGGCACCGAGTGGCAGCAGCGTCGGAGCCGTGCCAACATGGGACGTTGGCACCGTGTGGCAGCAGCGTCGGAGCCGTGCCAACATGGGACGTTGGTACCGTGTGGCAGCAGCGTCGGAGCCGTGTCAACATGGGACATTGGCGCCGTGTGGGAGCAGCGTCGGAGCCGTGTCAACATGGGACATTGGCGCCGTGTGGGAGCAGCGTCGGAGCCGTGCCAACATGGGACATTGGCGCCGTGTGGGAGCAGCGTCGGAGCCGTGCCAACATGGGACATTGGCGCCGTGTGGGAGCAGCGTCGGAGCCGTGCCAACATGGGACATTGGCGCCGAGTGGGAGCAGCGTCGGAGCCGTGCCAACATGGGACATTGGCGCCGTGTGGGAGCAGCGTCGGAGCTGTCTCAGAATGGGAACGGCCGACGTGCCCAACTTATGCTGATATACAACGACTTCGAGTTATATACAACATTATGTTTTTCAAAGCTGGATAATGAATGGCCTCGCCGAAGCACTCCCTGTTCCCAAGCGCTTTGCTCGAGACGCGCCTGTGCGCACCAGGTAGACGCGCCTGTGCGCACCAGGTAGACGCGCCTGTGCGCACCAGGTAGACGCGCCTGTCCGCACCAGGTAGACGCGCCTGTGCGCACCAGGTAGACGCGCCTGTCCGCACCAGGTAGACGCGCCTGTGCGCACCAGGTAGACGCGCCTATGTGCACCAGGTAGACGCGCCTGTGCACACCAGGTAGACGTGCCTGTGCGCACCAGGTAGACGCGCCTGTGCGCACCAGGTAGACGCGCCTGTGCGCACCAGGTAGACGCGCCTGTGCGCACCAGGTAGACGCGCCTGTGCGCACCAGGTAGACGCGCCTGTGCGCACCAGGTAGACGCGCCTGTGCGCACCAGGTAGACGCGCCTGTGCGCATCAGGTAGACGCGCCTGTGCGCACCAGGTAGACGCGCCTGTGCGCACCAGGTAGACGCGCCTGTGCGCACCAGGTAGACGCGCCTGTCCGCACCAGGTAGACGCGCCTGTCCGCACCAGGTAGACGCGCCTGTGCGCACCAGGTAGACGCGCCTGTCCGCACCAGGTAGACGCGCCTGTGCGCACCAGGTAGACGCGCCTATGTGCACCAGGTAGACGCGCCTGTGCACACCAGGTAGACGTGCCTGTGCGCACCAGGTAGACGCGCCTGTGCACACCAGGTAGACGCGCCTGTGCGCACCAGGTAGACGCGCCTGTGCGCACCAGGTAGACGCGCCTGTGCGCATCAGGTAGACGCGCCTGTGCGCACCAGGTAGACGCGCCTGTGCGCACCAGGTAGACGCGCCTGTGCGCATCAGGTAGACGCGCCTGTGCGCACCAGGTAGACGCGCCTGTGCGCATCAGGTAGACGCGCCTGTGCGCACCAGGTAGACGCGCCTGTTCGCACCAGGTAGACGCGCCTGTGCGAACCAGGTAGACGCGCCTGTGCGCACCAGGTAGACGCGCCTGTGCGCACCAGGTAGACGCGCCTGTGCGCATCAGGTAGACGTGCCTGTGCGCACCAGGTAGACGCGCCTGTGCGCATCAGGTAGACGCGCCTGTGCGCACCAGGTAGACGCGCCTGTGCGCACCAGGTAGACGCGCCTGTGCGCACCAGGTAGACGCGCCTGTGCGCACCAGGTAGACGCGCCTGTGCGCACCAGGTAGACGCGCCTGTGCGCACCAGGTGGACGCGCCTGTGCGCACCAGGTAGACGCGCCTGTGCGCACCAGGTAGACGCGCCTGTGCGCACCAGGTAGACGCGCCTGTGCGCACCAGGTAGACGCGCCTGTGCGCACCAGGTAGACGCGCCTGTGCGCACCAGGTAGACGCGCCTGTGCGCACCAGGTAGACGCGCCTGTGCGCACCAGGTAGACGCGCCTGTGCGCACCAGGTAGACGCGCCTGTGCGCACCAGGTAGACGCGCCTGTGCGCACCAGGTAGACGCGCCTGTGCGCACCAGGTAGACGCGCCTGTGCGCACCAGGTAGCTGCTACTGGGTGGCAATACAGCATATTTGGCAGCGAAATCCTCGGCGCGTCGCAGAAAGTCCGGCTAAAATAGTGCGACTGCCCGAGCATCTGCTGAGCGTGCTGCGCGGAGTAATGGACATCTGCTGAGCGTGCTGCGCGGAGTAATGAACATCTGCTGAGCGTGCTGCGCGGAGTAAATGACATATATGGGCTCACAACGCATGTGCACACTCAGACATATGACAAGGCAGTGGTCACGTTCCACTAAATGTCGTGGTTCAGTAGTTCTCGATGGAGACGTCAAAAGCCATATTCGAGAATCGCAAGCTTCTACCACACGGATGGGTTTCAGGCGCCGTACAACTTGCTCTGGTGCACTTGCTAGATGAACTGGACTACGTGCTGATCTGTGGGCTTCCAAAGTCGTGTAAGACTTCTGTTTTGCCTATGAAATGTAACTTGTCCGGATCCTGGCCATGCACAAGCATGGAACGTTTTGGGACCGATCGTACCTGTATACAAGTTATGGGTGCGACCTCGTTATGGACATGCTCAATTTTTCACAGGCGTCAGACGCACAATCATACCAATATTTAAGATGGCAAGCGACCCAGCATTATTTGCTTCGGTTTTGTTTTTTTTACCTCGCGATCCAAGCAGTTTTTACTTCATAGTTAACGTCAGATGATTTCCCGATCTTCTCATTATCTCATGGCGGTAAAATGTCCACTTTGAGATTACTCGCCAATCATCCCATAGCTAAACTTTACGTTAGGTAGTGGAAAGTGGGACAAGACAGGTCAGGCAGAATGAATTGGACACACTTAATTTCAGCCAATCTATCTGCGACATCCATTTCAAACTTCAGTCCCAAATCCACCACAACGACCTCTCAACCGGCGTGGGCGGTGAAAGGAAAGCGCTCCTGGATCTTTGTTGTTGTTTTGAAGGAAGCTGACTGTCTGACCTGTCTCACAATGCCTATTTTCGCTAGGCACTATGTAAATATGCACTTCAACTGATATTTTTTCAAAGCTTTTTATTCTGATGATGAATGATGAGCCCATGGTCTTCCGAGAAACATGAACAACTTAATTTTACAACATAGCTGCCACTTTTGAACGACAAACTTCGAGATAAAAAAATGTTGAAATGGGGCAACACGGAAGCAGGAACTGAACATGCCCGTTCTGCCCAGCTCCTTGTGCATCGAATCAAAACAGCGAGTAAGAGATGCTCTATCCCACTCAGAGGTGAAGTGTGCGCCACGTGACGGAACTGACACCGATAAAGACAAGCCGTGCCGATCAGAGGCATACAGGGGCCAGGCTCCTAAATGTCTAAATGCCTAAATACTTAAAGCACTTATCCATCGAGAGACGGATAACATACATGGAGAGAAAGACGCACATATTTCGTGGCTAAAGGGACCCCACTTTCGACCTTCCATTGGGTGCACCTAAATCAATCAAGGACACATCCAGGCATTCTGACGGAGGATGATGAATCGGAGTTTATTGATGAGCGTCGACATCACGGAGGAGGAGTGCAGATCCCACAAAGGTCGTTCTGGCGGAGGAGGGGTGCAGATCAAACAAAAGCTGTTTTGGTGGGGAAGGGGTGCAGATCACACAAAAGCCGTTTTACATATCTTAGCCATGAATCTGCAGTTATAATTCTGGAAAGATAGCTTTGGGATCGGCAATGAGGGCATACAAATTGCGAGAAAGTAGCTTGAAACATTATATTTTTGCTTCTCTTTCGGCCCGGCGTTCGGTGAGAATGAGAAAATATAAAATGTTTCAGAACTATGACACGAACCCACGGCTATGGTGCGTAATTCTACAGCTATGGTCAGTGATTCCACAGCTATGGTCAGTGATTCCACAGCTATGATCAGTGATACTCTGGAAATTATCAGGTTGAGCATTGCGTGAACGAGATGAAAGGTCCTGTTGATGCAAAAACCAGCCCACATGACGACCAGCCCTAGCCCATATCCAGCCCTATCCAGCCCTAGACCATATCGATGCATTTTCTTTGGGTGCGCCACTGATTGCAGGTAGCTGTTCCCAACAACCATGGACGCTAACAATGCAAGGGAAAAAAAAGGGGGAAAAAGGGTTATCCTCTTTTTCCCCCCCTTTTTTTAAAAAAAACATTGTGCTTCACATCTCTTCGACGGACAAGTATCATGTCCAGCATGTTTCCACACGATCTCTGATAGCGACACTCAATACACCCACAGACAACGCAGTCATCATCTGCATAGTAAAGCACCACATGTCAAGCATGTTTCCACATGATCTCTGATAGCGACACTCAATACACCCACAGACAACGCAGTCATCATCTGCATAGTAAAGCACCACATGTCCGGCATGTTTCCACACGATCTCTGATAGCGACACTCAATACACCTACAGACAACGCAGTCATCATCTGCATAGTAAAGCACCACATGTCCGGCATGTTTCCACACGATCCCTGATAACGACATTTAATACACCCACATACAACGCAGTCACTATCTGCATGCTAAAGTACCACAAATAAATCGCTGCTAAATAGTCCAAAAAATCCGAAGTCGCCTGGTACTTGACGCCAAGCATCCAGAAGGCATATTTCCTCCACCATGATTGGAGTTATTTCGATTTATCGTCGTGCCCCATGACTCATTGTGCACCACTTTCCACTATGCACATGAAGGCGGAAGTAGGACCCTGGCGGGCATGGTAGGCTTAGAACTGGGAGACAACTTGACTTAACGGAAACAACTCCTTCGAACACATGCTGCTCCGGCACCACACACTCCGGCACCACTCCGGCATACTGAAATCCGCGCATAACATTAGGATGAAGGTGGTAGGGCCACACATATAATACAACGAAGAATGGCTCTTAGATGCTCCTGGGTTTTAGACATTGCGTGTAAAGCAAATATACGACCTTCAATATACCAGGAGGTGCTGAATTGACATCAAAAGTAACGATAAAGATTATACTTTATAATCTTTATCGTTACTTTTGATGTCAACTCAGCACCTCCTGGTATATTGAAGGTCGTATATTTTCTTTACACGCAAGGGCGACACGTAAACACATATATCTAAATATGAGTCTAGTACGAATATAACCGAACAAAATCTAATATTTAACAACGAACAACGAATCTAACAAAACAAAACCATTTCGGCACAAATGTGCGGCAATGGTTGATGTTTCCCGTACGTGCTGCGCTGCAGCGGATTGGCCACTAGCACGGTGGGTTTTGGGATCAGCCTGGAGCAGACAGGCCACACGATGAGACAGACATGCCACACGAGCATAGCCTGGTCCGTGGTCGGGCTGCTGTTCCGCATCAAATGCCGCTCGAAACAGAGCCAGGCCGTGTGCAGTGGCGTGACTGCCAACAGAGCCGACCGGGAGAAGAAGCACGCGTCCAGCTGTCGACACGGCGCACGGCTGCTGTCGACACGGCGCACAGCTGCTGTCGACACGGCGCACAGCTGCTGTCGACACGGCGCACAGCTATTGTCGACGCGGCGCACAGCTGCTGTCGACACGGCGCACAGCTAGTGTCGATACGGTGCATAGCTATTGTCGACACGGCGCACAGCTATTGTCGACACGGCGCGCAGCTATTGTCGACACTGTGTACATTTATTGTCGGCACGGCGCACAGCTATCGTCGACACGGCGCGCAGCTATTGTCGACACGGCGCACATCTATTGTCGACACGGTGCACAGCTATTGTCGACACGGCGCACATCTATTGTCGACACGGCCAGTCGACGGCGCTAGTACACGACAACATCTGTTCACGAGCACAGCATGCTCTGCGTGCGAAGCCCATGTGTTAGAATCAAGTGCTAAAACCCGTGCTGCAGTTCTTTGGAACAGTCTCCCCGAGGAAGTTAGGGCCGAGAATATGCGACTGGCTTTTAAGTTTAAGCTGAAGGAGGCGCTGAAAAGAGCTGTACGTGGGAATGTTTGAGTATTGTATGCATGTGTTTTTAATGTTTTAGTAGCCTCCTGTCCCACCCTTTTTTTAAGCGTTTTTGACATTTGATACTGAGTGTCTCTTGGTACCAATACAAGGATTTAATTGAATTGAAAAAAGTGGGTGTTGTTAAGGAGTTAGAAGCCAGCGGCTTAGACGTCACACCCTACAACAACCCAGGCCAATACTAGGTACATATAGTTAAAGGATCGTTTATTTCATTGGTAGTGGTGTCTGGTTGTGCGATCTTTTGCGATTTTTCTAAACCTTATTGGAACTTGGAGGTACTAAAAAGTCGAACGACTATTGTAATCACTTATTGTTTGATCAAAGATAGCATATTGCGAACCGTTTTATACCCTTTTGAACTGTTCATCGTAATGAGAATGTTCTCAGCTATCGCTTCGTATCTCACTTGCCCAGGTTTCTAGAATGCGTCTTATCTTTATCAGTCGTCAAACTTCTAAAAAATGTGTACACATTTGCATGGTTATTTTTTCACAAGTAATGTCCATGTTCGTGGACTCGTTACTATATCAAATCGTGTGAACATTTTCATTAAAAAAACTGTGACCTGGTGTGCTTCAGGCATCTGCTGATGCTATGACGCCAAAGATATCACGTCAGAAAATAGTCGATAATTTCATTTCTGGCCAGCTTTTTCCTTCATTTGTCACACTGTGCGTTGTCACGGTGCCCGATACAGTCAGCTGACAGTTCCTGGCCCGCCGGCCATTGGCACGGTGCCTGGGAGAGTCAGCTGACAGTTCCTGGCCCGCCGGCCATTGGCACGGTGCCTGGGAGAGTCAGCTGACAGTTCCTGGCCCGCCGGTCATTGGCACGGTGCCTGGGAGAGTCAGCTGACAGTTTCTGGCCCGCCGCCCATTGGCACGGTGCCTGGGAGAGTCAGCTGACAGTTCCTGGCCCGCCAGCCGTTGGCACGGTGCCTGATACAGTCAGCTGACAGTTCCTGGCCCGCCGGTCATTGGCACGGTGCCTGGGAGAGTCAGCTGACAGTTCCTGGCCCGCCGACCATTGGCACGGTGCCTGATACAGTCAGCTGATCTGTCAGTCACTGGCTAGCCGGCTGGGTCGGCTGATCTGTGGTCCTCGTGTCCCTGCTCGGCTGGCCGGCTGGGTCGGCTGATCTGTGGTCCTTGTGTCCCCGCTCGGCTGGCCGGCTACGTTGGCTGATCTGTGGTCCTTGTGTCGCCCGTGGTGCAGTCCAATCAGCTGGTCGGTTTCGATGTTCGGTGTTCAAGCAGTGCTAAACCGCTGCAGAAGCGTCGCCATTTTACCGCGGGGCAGCCAGCGGCCAGGGTTTCCCGTTGGAAGGACAAGCCGGTGAAGCAGGGCCAGCATTTTATGCAGAACAGCTCCAGCTGTCATGGGAAAACTGGAAACATTTGGCGTCAATGGAGAGGAAACCCACTCTGATTGTCCCTTCGCTCCACTATGAGGAAGCCCTCTAAAACAGTAGTGAGCTACGTCAGAAGGAAAGCAACACCACCAACATAACATTTGGGTGGGAGTTGACCCCCAATTCGTCAACACCAACCCTGATCTGCCCACGCCATCCGCCAAAGACGCTCCACCCCGCCCACCAACACCAACACTGAACAGCCTACACCATTCGCCAAAGACGCTCCACACCCGCCCATCAACACCAACACTGAACAGCCCACACCATCCGCCAAAGACGCTCCACCCCCGCCCATCAACACCAACACTGAACAGCCCACACCATCCGCCAAAGACGCTCCACCCCGCCCACCAACACCAACACCCCACACCATCCGCCAAAGACGCTCCACCCCCGCCCATCAACACCAACACCAAACAGCCCACACCATCCGCCAAAGACGCTCCACCCCCGCCCATCAACACCAACACTGAACAGCCCACACCATCCGCCAAAGACGCTCCACCCTCGCCCATCAACACCAACACTGAACAGCCCACACCATCCGCCAAAGACGCTCCACCCTCGCCCATCAACACCAACACTGAACAGCCCACACCATCCGCCAAAGACGCTCCACCCCCGCCCATCAACACTAACACTGAACAGCCCACACCATCCGCCAAAGACGCTCCACCCCCGCCCATCAACACCAACACTGAACAGCCCACACCATCCGCCAAAGACGCTCCACCCCCGCCCACCAACACCAACACTGAACAGCCCACACCATCCGCCAGAGACGCTCCACCCCCGCCCATCAACACCAACACTGAACAGTCCACACCATCCGCCAAAGACGCTCCACCCCCGCCCACCAACACCAACACTGAACAGCCCATACCATCCGCCAGAGACGCTCCACACCCGTCCATCAACACCAACACTGAACAGCCCACACCATCCGCCAAAGACGCTCCACCCCCGCCCATCAACACCAACACTGAACAGCCCACACCATCCGCCAAAGACGCTCCACCCCCGCCCACCAACACCAACACTGAACAGCCCACACCATCCGCCAAAGACGCTCCATCCCCGCCCATCAACACCAACATTGAACAGCCCACACCATCCGCCAGAGACGCTCTTCCTCCACGTCAGGACCACGATGTCCGCCGGCGTACCGGTGTAGCGTGGTAGAACTTGGCGACAGGCCTGCTGTGGCAGTGCGGCCGCGGCTGCAGCCGCACCAGCTCGGTGCGGATCTCCTCGTCTCCGATCACGATCGGTACGTCGGCCACGGCGGCTCCATGCCGCTGCAGTGCCGCCTCCAGCCGGTCCAGCTCGGCAGACCCGGCCAGATAGCCTGCGGCGGACAGATATGTCAGTTGCAGGCCCACAGATGTGCCACCAGGGTCAGTCAAGGCTGTTAGATTAATGTCATTCCCGGCTGGTGATGGGGCATACTCCCATCTGAACTTACCACAATTTATATTTTGTGCTTGCTCGAAACAATTGTTGAAACCAATTGTTTAAGACAATTGCAATCCACCATCCAGAACCTCATTTCCATTGATGTCTACCAGACATCAAACCCTTGCCTCTATGACCGAACTCCATCTCTTGTGACCTTCCCTGAAACAACCCTGTCTCTGGTGGCCAGCCCTGGTACTCCTCCGCCTCTGGTGACCAGCCGTGATACTCCTCTGTCTCTGGTGACCAGCCGTGATACTCCCCTGTCTCTGGTGACCAGCCGTGATACTCCTCTGTCTCTGGTGACCAGCCGTGATACTCCCCTATCTCTGGTGACCACCTCTGGCACAGTCCTGCCTCTGGTGACCAGCCGTGACTCCCTGTTCTGGTGACCGCGTGATACTCTGTCTCTGGACCAGCCGTGATACTCCTCTGTCTCTGGTGACCAGCCGTGATACTCCCCTGTCTCTGGTGACCACCTCTGGCACAGTCCTGTCTCTGGTGACCACCTCTGCCACACCCCTGTATCTGGTGATCCGCCCCGATACACCCTATTTATACTGGCTGACCATGACTCGCCCGTCTCTGGTGATCGTCTCTGGTGACCATCCCTGACACACCCCTGTCTCTGGTGACAATCTCTGGCACACTCCTGTCTCTGGTGACCATCTCTGGCACATTCCTGTCTCTGGTGATCAGCCCCGATACACCCCATATATATACTGACCGACCATGACACACCCGTCTCTGGTGACCACCTCTGCCACACCCCTGTCCCTGGTGACCACCTCTAGCATACTCCTGTTTGTGGTGAACATCTCTGGCACACTCCTGTCTCTGGTGACCATCTCTGACACACTCCTGTCACTGGTGACAATCTCTGGCACACTTCTGTCTCTGGTGACCATCTCTGGCACATTCCTGTCTCTGGTGACCACCTCTGCCACACCCCTGTCCCTGGTGACCACATCTAGCACACTCCTGTTTCTGGTGACCATCTCTGACACACTCCTGTTTCTGGTGACCATCTCTGGCACACTCCTGTCTTTGGTGACCATCTCTGACACACCCCTGTATCTGGTGACCACCTCTGCCACACCCCTGTATCTGGTGACCATCTCTGGAACACTCCTGTCTCTGGTGACAATCTCTGGCACACTTCTGTCTCTGGTGACCATCTCTGGCACATTCCTGTCTCTGGTGACCACCTCTGCCACACCCCTGTCCCTGGTGACCACCTCTAGCATATCCTGTTTCTGGTGACCATCTCTGGCACACTCCTGTCTCTGGTGACCATCTCTGACACACCCCTGTATCTGGTGACCACCTCTGCCACACCCCTGTATCTGGTGACCATCTCTGGAACACTCCTGTCTCTGGTGACAATCTCTGGCACACTTCTGTCTCTGGTGACCATCTCTGGCACATTCCTGTCTCTGGTGACCACCTCTGCCACACCCCTGTCCCTGGTGACCACCTCTAGCATACTCCTGTTTCTGGTGACCATCTCTGGCACACTCCTGTCTCTGGTGACCATCTCTGACACACCCCTGTATCTGGTGACCACCTCTGCCACACCCCTGTATCTGGTGACCATCTCTGGAACACTCCTGTCTCTGGTGACCAAACCTGACTCATTCCTCTCGCCAATGGCCAGCCTGGTTTCGCCGTGACCTATAATGATCAGCCTGGTTTCGCCGTAACCTCTAATGATCAGCCTGGTTTCGCCGTAACCTCTAATGGCCAGCCTGGTTTCGCCGTGACCTCCAACGACCAGTCCTGCTAAGTCCGCTATGCTGTCCAATGGTGACTGGCCGCCGCCTCTGCTGACTGGCCGTGATACCCCGGCCCGACACCAGGTGGTCTGGCTGGCAGTGATACCCCGGCCCGACACCAGGTGGTCTGACTGGCAGTGATACCCCGGCCCGACACCAGGTGGTCTGACTGGCAGTGATACCCCGGCCCGGCACCAGGTGGTCTGACTGGCCGTGATACCCCGGCCCGACACCAGGTGGTCTGACTGGCAGTGATACCCCGGCCCGGCACCAGGTGGTCTGACTGGCCGTGATACCCCGGCCCGACACCAGGTGGTCTGACTGGCAGTGATACCCCGGCCCGACACCAGGTGGTCTGACTGGCAGTGATACCCCGGCCCGACACCAGGTGGTCTGACTGGCAGTGATACCCCGGCCCGGCACCAGGTGGTCTGACTGGCCGTGATACCCCGGCCCGACACCAGGTGGTCTGACTGGCAGTGATACCCCGGCCCGGCACCAGGTGGTCTGACTGGCCGTGATACCCCGGCCCGACACCAGGTGGTCTGACTGGCAGTGATACCCCGGCCCGGCACCAGGTGGTCTGACTGGACGAGCTCGCAGGCGCGGCGGCCGATGCGGCCCCGATAGGCGCACCTGGGCCGGCGCGGCGCAGTTTCCAGTGCCCCGGAGGCCGCGGGAGCACGGCAATCTGTTTGGGCCGGGGCTCGGCGGGTATCGCGGGCTCCAATGCCCCCGATACGCGCCATCATGCATGCAGCAGCCAAGCCTCCACTCACCCAGCACCGACTCATTCTTGACGTCGAAGTCTGGTATTGCGACTTCCTGGACCACGGACGAGATGAGACGGATAGGCAGAGCGTTCCTGCAGCGGACAGGCAGGGCGTTCCTGCAGCAGACAGACAGGGCGTTACTGCAGCAGACAGGCAGGGCGTTCCTGCAGCAGACAGGCAGGGCGTTACTGCAGCAGACAGGCAGGGCGTTGCTGCAGCGGAGATACAGGGCGCTACTGCTGCACACGGAACATTGGCACTGCAACATGCAAAATCGTGTCCTGAGGGCAACTGGTAACACAATGCTGATGACTATGCAGGTGTGGGTGCGGAATTTCGGTGGATGAAGGATGCTATGGACTTGGACAATTTACAAATATCTTGCTTGAAGGATTTTCTGAGGAGGGTTAAATTGTCCGCGCTCGAAGATCAATAAATGTGCCAGATAACTAGGAGGCTCTCAGAGGTTACAGAAAGCTAAGGAAGGAAGAACATAGGCCAGGTTTGTGTGGCGGCTTACGCTTGGGCTTGTAGCAATGACTGCGTGCTATAGCAATGAATGCGTGTTGTAGCAATGACTGCGTGCTGTAGCAATGACTGCGTGCTGTAGCAATGACTGCGTGCTGTAGCAATGACTGCGTGCTGTAGCAATGAATGCGTGCTGTAGCAATGACTGCGTGCTGCAGCAATGACTGCGTGCTGTAGCAATGACTGCGTGCTGTAGCAATGAATGCGTGCTGTAGCAATGACTGCGTGCTGTAGCAATGACTGCGTGCTGTAGCAATGACTGCGTGCTGTAGCAATGAATGCGTGCTGTAGCAATGACTGCGTGCTTATCTAGAAGCAATGACTGCGTTCAGTGTGATCCAAGTGACAGGTGCATGGGCTACACCACAAGTTGGTGCTGAAGGGAAAATGGGCCACCAATATTCCTCAAAGTCAAAATTACACATATGAATCATGCATTGCAAATGTGACTAAACCTAAAAAATGCACACATCTATGATTTTGCTGTGGCAGTCCTCACAGGTAGACCGTTACATATGATTACCTGGAGCGGGGAAGAAGCAGTGCATACCGAAATCAGCGCTACTAAGTGCACCGGCAGTACTACTCAGTGTTACTAAGTCCACTGGCAGTACTACTCGGTGCTACTAAGTCTGCCGGCAGTAGTAACATTATGTCCACACGTGGGGTGAAAGTCACGGCTTCCATGCAGTCAGGGAGTGAGTGGTGCGCTCATTGGCTATCTTGCCGGGCTCTGGAAACACCGGCCGCCACAGGGATCGTGTCGCAAACGTATGCCATTGGAGCAACAGACGCACAACACTGTACACCATACAGGACTGTTGTGTCGTGTCGAACACGTACCTAGATGACTGTTGCATCATAACTATTCCACACACCAAAATTCGCTACTCTGCTCAAAGAAGGTCAGAAGTTTATGCTTCGCGTGAAAGCATACGCCTGCGCCTAAATTGACGCCAAGTCACATCAATATGGTATTGAAGTTCAAGATTCCGTGAGATATAACATTAGCGGAATGGCTGAAAATGCGTCAGGATATGCCATATTTAATAAAGTTGACAAACTGCGAGCGGGGACGAGTGATCTAGGGGTAAGATGCTCGTCTCACAATCGAAAGGTTGTGGGTTCGAGTCTCACCTGTCGCTACTCTTCGCCCGCGACCAATCGGCGTGAGAGATTGGCGACGCTACATGACTCAACGGTCGACGTGTCGTAAAAACCAATAACCAACCGACAAACTGCGAGGTACCTAATTAAGTTGATAAACTCATGCTAATACCGAAAGTTGCAGATAAGCACGATGATAAAACGTGTGGGCGAAACGTTCAAGGTATTATTAGGGGATACAAAAATTAACCACCGTATTTATTTTCATGGAACATCACAACTGCTGTGTTACAGATAACACAAAGCGCACCATATCACTCCTGGTTTGGAATGTGCACTGGAGCTGATGACGGAGATCATTAACCAGGAGGTCATTATCAACAGACAAAAAAGTAACAATGTAATGCATAACATCAACACATTCTGTCAAAAGTAGTACGTCCTGAACTTACCAGGGATGACACCAGGGGTACCTTCAGTGAGCGATGTGGGGAGGCTTGCTCTGCTATGGTTGCCGCTTCTGTTCCAGGCATGTCTCAGGGATGACACCAGGGGTACCTTCAGTGAGCGATGTGGGGAGGCTTGCTCTGCTATGGTTGCCGCTTCTGTTCCAGGCATGTCTCAGAGATGACACCAGGGGTACCTTCAGTGAGCGATGTGGGGAGGCTTGCTCTGCTATGGTTGCCGCTTCTGTTCCAGGCATGTCTCAGGGATGACACCAGGGGTACCTTCAGTGAGCGATGTGGGGAGGCTTGATCTGCTATGGTTGCCGCTTCTGTTCCAGGCATGTCTCAGGGATGACACCAGGGGTACCTTCAGTGAGGGATGTGGGGAGGCATGCTCTGCCACGAATGCCGCTTCTGTTCCAGGCATGTCTCAGGGATGACACCAGGGGTACCTTCAGTGAGGGATGTGGGGGGGGGGCATGCTCTGCCACGAATGCCGCTTCTGTTCCAGGCATGTCTCAGGGATGACACCAGGGGTACCTTCAGTGAGGGATGTGGGGAGGCATGCTCTGCCACGAATGCCGCTTCTGTTCCAGGCATGTCTCAGGGATGACACCAGGGGTACCTTCAGTGAGGGATGTGGGGAGGCATGCTCTGCCACGAATGCCGCTTCTGTTCCAGGCATGTCTCAGGGATGACACCAGGGGTACCTTCAGTGAGGGATGTGGGGAGGCATGCTCTGCCACGAATGCCGCTTCTGTTCCAGGCATGTCTCAGGGATGACACCAGGGGTACCTTCAGTGAGGGATGTGGGGAGGCTTGCTCTGCTATGGTTGCCGCTTCTGTTCCAGGCATGTCTCAGGGATGACACCAGGGGTACCTTCAGTGAGGGATGTGGGGAGGCATGCTCTGCCACGAATGCCGCTTCTGTTCCAGGCATGTCTCAGGGATGACACCAGGGGTACCTTCAGTGAGGGATGTGGGGAGGCATGCTCTGCCACGAATGCCGCTTCTGTTCCAGGCATGTCTCAGGGATGACACCAGGGGTACCTTCAGTGAGGGATGTGGGGAGGCTTGCTCTGCTATGGTTGCCGCTTCTGTTCCAGGCATGTCTCAGGGATGACACCAGGGGTACCTTCAGTGAGGGATGTGGGGAGGCATGCTCTGCCACGAATGCCGCTTCTGTTCCAGGCATGTCTCAGGGATGACACCAGGGGTACCTTCAGTGAGCGATGTGGGGAGGCATGCTCTGCTATGGTTGCCGCTTCTGTTCCAGGCATGTCTCAGGGATGACACCAGGGGTACCTTCAGTGAGGGATGTGGGGAGGCTTGCTCTGCTATGGTTGCCGCTTCTGTTCCAGGCATGTCTCAGGGATGACACCAGGGGTACCTTCAGTGAGCGATGTGGGGAGGCTTGCTCTGCTATGGTTGCCGCTTCTGTTCCAGGCATGTCTCAGGGATGACACCAGGGGTACCTTCAGTGAGCGATGTGGGGAGGCTTGCTCTGCTATGGTTGCCGCTTCTGTTCCAGGCATGTCTCAGGGATGACACCAGGGGTACCTTCAGTGAGGGATGTGGGGAGGCTTGCTCTGCTATGGTTGCCGCTTCTGTTCCAGGCCTGTCACACTATGATATAGCCGGTACTATTTTGGGCGATAGGTGGCTGTTGATTTCGTTCATAGTCATCTTCTGCTTGCTAATTCAATGTTTCAGAAAATCAGTCGCGTGATCACGTAGACAATTAGGAGGCTTTTCAAGTGACATGCAACATAATAAATGTGCAACATGCATCAGGAAACACTTAGTTTGGAATTAGCAACTCTTCATGGCCAATGATAATTCCAAGGAGGGATTTCGGGGAACATCATTATCTCATCTGTCCACAACTGGTCAAGCTTCCGGTTCGTTTTATATGGAGAAGGAGCGAAGTGCTTTGATAAGCCAACCTTTTAGTGCGTAACTATGACCAGTAGAAATCCCAGAATATGTTTTGGAGTGCACCAAAATATATGCAGTGGTATTTACGGAAATGTAGCGAAACACCAAAGGCATCGATCTATTCTCACACAAATCCCCCGGTTGTTATGCGCGACTACGTCATTGAAAAAACATTACATATTTGCCCATATATACATAGCATTAACAGACACCCAGACTATGGGCTTCAAGATTGTAGAGGACGGAGACACATACCATGCCACTCATTCTTCTTGTTCTGATCTCTGTCTGTCTATCTGCCTATGTCCTTTTTGTGACATCTACAAGGGCAAAATATACCTCAACAGCATGCTGCACTGTTCATATATGAAATTTGGTATGATATTCTAATCCTATATTTTATGAGATGCATATTTTATAATATTTGATGATCATATTATATAGTTGATTGATATAATAAAAATAATACACGTTTCTTTTTGATAATATCTTTCATATTCTTCTGACTCCCATGAAATTCATATGGTAATCATATGTGTTATTCTACTGCAAAAATACAATATAAATTTCGAAACAGCTCTACTCCCGACGATTGTAATCGACATTGTTCCTATAACCATAAAATTACAGGGGGAACCCTCCCTCGTGTTTTGCGAGACAGCCCCCGAACGCGTAGCGAGATCGCGCACCAATTTGGCAAACCTTCTGACAACAGAATAGCGGATCTTTTGATGTTAAATTGTCTGGAAACCCTTGGTTATCGGGAAGACGAGGTGGAAGCCTGGTCAGCAGTTTATAAGTCATTTTTTGGTTACTTTCCCAACAACTGCCAAAAATAGGGTTTCAGACTCCTAAGCGCGTTGCATATTAATTGCGTATGCACTTGTCCCAAGAATAAAAAACGCAAAAATAATTTTGGTGACCTTGTTTTAGATCACGGGATCAGACCAAGATAAAACTACACTTTTGCTTCCATGCTCAGAATTTCCAGCCCAACAACCATAGCGCAAACACTGAACGTACGTGAGTGATGGAATACACTGTATTCTATAGTGAATTATATCACTTTCTATAGTGTATTATGTACACTGTACAAAGTTTCAGGTCGCTATCAGGTCATGTCATCGAGGTATGATTCGAAACGTGTACCTATACCACCTCCACAGAAATTATGAATTGTCGAAATGCCATTGATCATCCCCTTGAGCCAGCAAGTGACATCACGTTCCCTGATTGCATGAGTTGACATGTCTTCTACGTGAATTTTAATGTTTGCGTCCTTACAAGGTCATCATAGGTTAATGACCCAGATGACTCTGGCGGGCCTACTTTTGTGACCTAAGTTGGATTGCCTAATGCCAAAAATAATAGTGAAAGATCATAGGTTTTCTTCCGGTTCTTCTTTATCCTCCTGCTCCACTTCTTTTTTCGCCTAGTCAGTTGTTCCTACTTTACCTTTTTCTTTCGAGGTGCCTCAGTCAAATTTGTTGCCTGCCTCGCTTGCGCTCAGAGGCGGATACAAGAGACGCTGGGGCATGTGCTCCCCCTCCCCCTTATGGAAGGCTCGGGTGCACCCCTCCCCGACTCAATTATTTTTTTTGCAGACGTGGGCACCTTCCTGAGAGGAAAAGGCCTCCCTTTAGCGTGCTCGAATGCACCTCCTCCCCGCGCAACGGATTTTCAGTCGTAGGTGTCGCTTCTGGTACTTCCGCTGTGGCGCCCGTCCGAAGAAATGACGTCATCCACACAAGTGCCACCCTCACAGGACAATTCCTGGGTCCACCTCTGCCTACGCTTTGTAGCTTCCTGCCTTGGCGGAGCTGTGGGAAGGGGAATAGGCCCTAATATGTGGGGTCATTTTCGCCCTATGCTGGACTGTTGGCTAGCCCAGACAGCCGAGCAGGGCATTGCGGGAATACAGAACCGTGAGTTGCTGGTGTGGCGCTCCATCTTTCATACCGCTCGCCGGAGTGTGCGATGTCCCGACTGGGCAGCGCCTGGCACCGGCCGAGTAGCGCCATATATTTCGGATAGGGGAGGGGGTGCGGGCGAGAGGCATTCTGGGTGGATTCTTTCCATGCAGCGCCATAGGCGTAATATTGCATTTCACGACGTTTGGGGGTCACATTCCCCATCCCCAAGTTGACGATGTACATCGGTCGAATTTCCGCATTCTGCTTCAAGGAATTGGCATATAAAGTGGCACCGGTTTCATGGGAACTATCTACACGATACCTAATATGCTCTCAAACATCACACACGAGAAAAAGATACATTATTTTAATAGTGACGGAACCTCAACCACCGAGTTACCACCCAAGTATAGAACACACATGGGAGTCACCACCGATCTGGACGTTTTTGGGTCGATTTTCTTCATGCAACGCCATTGGAGTAATGCTAAATTGCACGGAGTTTGGGGGACGCGTCCCCCTGTCCCTCGCCGTGGCAAGTATGGAGACGTGGCAAAGGGGGACGGACGGTCGCCCCCTCCTTTAGCTTTAACGGGCCCCTGGTGCAGCCCTTCGGGCCGGCCAGGGCCCCGTACGTAATCATCTACGGGATCGTCGTGGCGAAGATAGAAAGGCCAACAACCCTTTTTATGGCTGCTGTCGGGACCCTGAGAACGTCTAGGGACACCTACGAACACCCACGGGCCCATACGAACGTCTACGGACCCTTACGATCGTACACTGGTCCTGATCAGCGAGCCTTTACAAACCTTCCGGGCCTTCCTTACAGACGTGCACGGGCCCTTATGAATGTCTACGGGCCCTTACAAGCATTTACTTACCCTTTACCGAATACTGAATCGACGCCTTTTCTAATGACATTTTGATCCTGTATATAGATGCATGCTTAGGCGGTCTGCATTCCTAGCATATAACCGTGCCACGTTTACTTACACTTTGAGGAGGAAGAGGATCGGACGATCCGGGCAATTGTGCGGGAAGACCGGGCCACTTTCGCAAAATCAGCCCCCTCCTGTGACAATTGCTGATTACGTCCCTGGGCGAGTGTACACGTCCCCCAGCACTAGGGGATCTAGGGGGAGGGCATGAGGGCCACGCCCCGATCCAACGGGAAAGTACAATGACATCAAGATGCCAGCTTGATGGTACGTGCCAGGGCATATTTCACGAAATTTGATCTGGGTGGGACGACGGCAACAAAATATGCACGACAATGAAGAATTAGGTAGGGATTGGCGAATGTGCTTGTTTAAAAGGAATATAGTTCTGGGTCGTTACTACTGGTCCCCTAGATCACATGTTAAAATAGACATTGACACATACGACAACTTGAGTTCATCGAAGCACAAGAAGCTGAACACGGAGCATTTTCCGGAATAAAATAAAACCAAATTATACATAAATGTTGTAGGAAGGTGTTCTTCTTGGCTAGTGATAGTCTAATTCCGGACCACGCGGGGCGATAATCGGTACAAAGTCTTCGTAATTAAGGCACTATATTATGCGTGGAAAAAATGAGCGAATGGTGATAAACGGTGCGACAGTTAGCAACTCACGCGCCATACACTTTCAGCGTCCACAGGCACGTCTCAGGCACAGCCGCCAGCCGAAATAAGTCCTCACGGGTTCACGGGTGCACAATGTCAAGAACGTTGACTGAAATGCGTGACATGGGAATTTGTTTTACATTTTCAAGTGATGTGCACAAGAGTAATTTTTGAGGTGTGAGCTGACGTATCATGAGACACCAGACAAAATATTTCGGACAGGCGGAAGGAGTTAAAATGCGATGGCACAAAAACGATGGTGGTAGGTTGGGCCCTCCACAAGAAAATTACGTTGTCGTTAAATATTTTAATTAAATAAGAGCCCCTTTGAAAGTGGTCGAAATTCGATGACTTTAAAAAAGAGAGGTACGTTCAGTGTGTGCACACAAAATCCGTTTGCCCCCTCGACGAAAATACTAGGTGCCCCACTGGGGGTTGGTGTAGGTGGGGCTGGAGCCGAAAGTTCCCAAAACCCGGTGGGCTAGATCCGTCAATCTCTCTCCACCACCGACGTTGTCTCCTATGAAACGCTGGGTGCACGTGCGTCGGCAAGTCGGATGTGTTCCAACCAGTAGAGTGCTGTTAAGTCTACGTTTCTAGACGAAAAGAGTAGGAATCAGAGAAGCAGCCAATTTGACCAGGGGGCCGCCCCCTCCCTCCCGTCAGGAACCGAAAATATATTAGATCAAAGAAGAAATTGTGAGATTTTGTAAGAAGCCATGTATTCTTTTTTTTCTCGGTCAAGCCGCTCCGACGGCCAGCCTGGGCAGTCACCCGAGTTGCTTGGCTGGATGCCGCTCGCTCCCTCCCCCTCTCCCGACGAGTCAAAAATACAGATGCGCCCGAAGCAAACAGGATCCTGCAACTGGACCGTCTGGGCCAAAAATATTCCTAAGCCACCGATATTGGCAATGGCATGTCCCGGGCGTCCACATTCCTGGCATACAAGCGTGCCACGTCTGCTTACACTTTGAGGAGGAGACGATCGGAAGATCCGGGCAATTGTGCGGGCCACTTTCGCAAAATCAGCCCCCTCCTGTGACAATTGCTGACTGCGTACCTGGGCGAGTGTACACGCTATACCTAGGCGCAATGGTATATGTCCTTCGAGTAGATCAGAAGCATTCCCCCAACACTAGCGGATCTAGGGGGAGGGCACGAGGGCCATGCCCCCACCCAGCGAGAAAGTACAATGACGTGAAGAGTTTGATGGTACATACCAGGGAATATTTCAAGAAATCGTCTCTAGGTGGGACGACGGCGACAAAATATGCACGAAAATGAAGAATTGGGTATGGATTGACGAATGTGCTCGTTAATTTTTTTTAATATACTTCCGGATCGTTACTACTCCCCCCTAGATAACACGTAAAAATAACCATTAATACATACAATCATACAACTTGATCAACTTCATCGAAGCACAAGAAGTTGTATATGCGACATTTTCTTAAATAAAATAAAACCAATTTTATATATATATATATATATATATATATATATATATATATATATATATATATATATATATATATATATATATATTTCCCGAACACTCCGCTAGTTCCAAACCCTGCCTCGCCCCAGCTGCAAGAGTCCATCATGTGACATGATGGGGTTCCTGAAATTAGTGTAGTTGTAATTTTATAGTTGCTGAAAATAACGCAGAGACAATGCTAATAGTGAGCAGTTATTACAACAAAACAAGAATCTTCTACTGTTTGGGAAACGTGTGCAGAGCAGTCCCAGTTATGGCGTTGATATGTGTCATGACTGACAGTCATTATCGACAGGAAACGCTGCTCGATCAGAAGGAAGAAGAATACAGCTCCGGCACGAACCATAACAGCACAACCCCACAGCTATTACACCAATAACAGTGGAAAACAAGTGTGTGACCGAGCACGCGGAGAGGGGAGGGAATGGAATGCCCGGGCGGAAACGGAAGGCAGAAGCGGCTATAGTTCCAGCAAGTCAGTGTTCTCAAATTCCTACAGTTGGGTGCGAATTGACACCTTACATAGTGTTTTCTTTCATTGCTTCTGATATCTTGTCTGCATCTTAATATCAAACTACTCGTCACGTGTCCCCCGCCGATAAACCTCACTATTAATTATAAGCATTACAAATACCCATAGAAAATACATACAGAATATTCCACAAAGCTAAGATTTGTACACTAGATACATCTGAAATGCATCCATAATACTTCCCATTCACATCTCAACACTAGCGCAACCAGGGGGGCCAGGCCTGGCCCCCAAATTTGTTGGGCGGGGGCCCGCATCTTGGCTCGAATCAAAGGCCCTTTAAACCCACAAAAAAACCTGGGGCCCCTTTTAACCAGGGTCCCCCCCCAACCCGGGCCCCTTTTTTTTTACCCCCCCCCAACAAAAAAAAACCCACCACAAAAAACACCCCCCCCCCAACCCCCCCCCCCCCTTTAAACAAACCCCCTCAACAAAAGCCCGTTCGAACCGGGCCACTTTGTCCAGGGGCCCGCATTGAACCAATAGCCCGCTTAGAACCAGGGGCCCGTTATGGGGCCCGCCTGTTTTAGTTTTTACAAACATGGGGCCCGCTCAAAGTAGTGCATGTTTTCCGCAGACTTTTAAAAACATGAGGGGGCCCGCTTGGGCCCGTCTCCAACCGTGGCCCCCGAACTGAAATCCGTTGCACGCATCTCAAACAAGATCACCTGTTCCGGTGCCGAAGACTGCTGTAGACTACAGCAAAACCCTCTACGCCATAACCGTATAATGCCTAACGACTCATATTGACAAGCTGACTTTGTAAACAAACACATTCCAGAATCTTTGAGCGGTTGTCATCCATCGAGAACAAGGTGAAACAGAGCCAAGCTGTGAGATATACAAAGATTAGAGATGTTCTTTCGACACCTAACTAACGCCAACTTTCGAGGTAGCTTATGGGTCAAAGACATCCCCAATAACGTGCAGAAGGGAATGACTCGAAACGGAATACCTTCCTATCTTATTCCAAGCAACTTCCTGCTATTTTACACAGCAAAACGATACAGATATTGAGGTTGAATTATACATGAATACATGGTAATGAAGAGCAATACACGAGGAAAGCACCTTCATTTCGATTCATAAGTAAATGTTTGACAGAAAAGTTTACAAATTAGCTAAACAGGTTGATAAATTCATGGACCTTCACACACATTGAATGGAATAAGTTATACTACCTTCGCTTTTTGAAGATAATGTTTCAATTTTACAAAAACAACCTCATCGATTGTGATTCGCGGAGCACAATGACACCTAAGTCAATCAAGGTGGTGTATGGAAATCCGATATCGATATGATATAAATTTGGCCGGCCGAACATATTGAATTATTCTGTATTGATATGGCACAATTTTGTGCCACTAAAAACCTCTCATTCGGCGTTCATCAACCTCTCCCTTCGCAGGACATCCGTGCAAAAACTACAGGATGTAGGGGAGACCGGGTCTAGTTGACACAATTTTGGCGAAACTCAAAATAACTCATCACTATGTAAGAGTGGCGAGGGGATAGCTACACCGACGCCAAGCCTAAGCCTTCTAGTGTCATCCTCGATACTATTTTGTCCTGGCATCCTCTGGGCTTTCTACCAGAGAGCAAAACATCTTGATACTACCGTTTCATCAACGTACCCCGCTATATGCGTAAGTTGTTACTGACGATGGGGCAAGTTGATTAAATGTAAGTTAAATAAAATAGATTATCCATAGGTGGCATTAGTTTACGCGTTCTGAAAGGTATTGTGATTATTTTAAATAAACATCGTGACGTAAAAATCAGAATTTCTGAGATCTCAAAATAAAGTGAGCGAAATCTGATGACTGGTTCGGGGTGGTGTCTAGTGCATTGACAATTTGGACCCCAACCCCCCACCCTCAATGTTTATTTTTAATCGACGCCCTTGCCTGCCATTCATCTGGATGTGCTACTGGGTGAATCGATTAGGTCATGACCCACGCACCACCAAATTGATAGAGGGTTAGGGTCACTCACGGTTCTGCTCTTGTTCCAGACGGACCGTGTTCGCGCAGCTCCGAGGCCTGGGGAGGACTGGTTGAGGACACCGAGGGAAAAAGAAGATTGGACCACAAGTGATTAAGATAAGTTTGTGTTTATTTTGTAGATAGCTTGTGGCTTTTAATCTGTGTGTAGGCATTATAAGTTAAGTTAGGGACTAGTTGTTTTCCTTCTTATAGCTCACTTCGTCTTATGGTGAATATTGTATACATTGGATAACCTTGAAATTGTGGCGTTCACGGTGTAGTTTCGTTCGTAAGATAAGTCTGTTTTTTCCATTTTGTAGATAGCTTGTTGCCTTCTTTCCTGTGTGTAGATATTATAAGTTAAATTAGAGAATACAAATTATTTCTTAACATAATTTATTTAGTCTTGTGGTGTATAGTTTCGTCCGTAAGTTAAGTCTTTGTTTTTTTGTAGAAAGCTTGCTGCCTTCTTTCCTGTGTGTAGATATTATAAGTTACATTAGATAATACTAATTCTTTCCTAACATAATTTATTTAGTCTTGTGGCGTAAAGTCTTTTTGGTGTTTAAGTTTAAGATAGAGTTTAAAACTAAACTAGTGAGCTTTGATTACACTGGTATATCTTCATATACTGGTGAAGGTAATTGTAGAGATACCTATCTAGGATTTATTTGGATATATTAGTATTTAGTTTCGTTTAGTTGGAGTTTGTAGCTGGTGGGAGTTGGGATAACTAAGATTATATTTGCTTAGTTTAGTTTCTGAAAGCAGATATATATTCTGTCGTTTATTCAGTGTGAGTGTTACTATATTTTTAGTCTTGTGGTGCAGTCTTTTTGTTGTTTAAGTGTAAGATAGAGTTTAAGACTAAACTAGTGAGCTTTAATTACACTAGGTAAACCGTCATATACTGGTGCAGGTATAGAGGTATCTAGGCTTTTTTGGATAATATTAGTATTTAGTTTGGTTTAGTTAGAGTTTGTAGCTGGTGGAAGTCGGAATAACTAAGATTATCTTTGCTTAGTTTAGTTTGTGTAAGCAGGAATATATTTTGTTGTTTATTCAGTGGGAGTGTTACTAGATCAGGAGTTAAAGTACAATAAACTAGATAGCTCTTCACTGCTTGGTTACATAAGTTGCCAGCTAGCTTTACAACTTGATTAGTAAAGGTTTACCTTAACTAGACTTAGTTAGTAATAACAGTAGCAAAAAAAAGAGAAAAATGCAAAGTGACTGTGGGAAGTGTAAGTGTATGGGAGTCATTGGGGACTTGAGTAGGAAAGTAGATATGTTAGCAAGGGAGGTGGAGCGCCTGAAGTGTTTCGTGGCAGGGCCCATCATAGGAAATACCAGCCAGGCAAGCCAGGTGCAGGAGTCTAGGAGTGATAGGGGTGGAGATAGTTTGGTCCATGGTAGTAGAGAGTGGAAAGTAGCTAGACGCCAGAGTACCAGACTAGCTTCAAGGAAAATTGACAAAGGCATTGAAATTAATAATAGGTTTGAGGTACTGCAAGACAGAGATAGTAATGCTGCGAGGGAGGAAGGTAGGAATGACCAGGTAGCTGAAGATAGAGAGGGGGAGATTTTAGTTATAGGGGACTCGAGAGTGAAGTATATGGATCGCACGTTTTGTAGTAGGAACCCCAGCAAACGAACTCGTGCTTGCTTCCCAGGGGCCCACGTAAAGGATGTTGGGGATAGGTTAGCACGAGTAATGAAGGGTAGTGGAGAGAGTACAATAGTAATTGTGCAGGTTGGTGTAAATGATGTAGGAAGGGCAAAAACAGAGGAAACAATAAAAGAGTATAGGGCTTTGATAGGTAGGTTAGCAGGAAGTAGGAAAAGAGGAATGGTAACATCCATCCTCCCGATGGTAATTGCAAGTATAGAGTGGTACTCGAGGGCCATTGGGCTGAATACCAGGTGGCCAAGATTTGCGAGGAACTTGGGGTCGGGTTCTTGGATTTGTGGGGGGATTTCTGGGGGAGAACTGAAATGTTTGCATTAGATGAGTTACATTTGAGCAAGAGAGGGGTGGAATTGCTCAGCAATAGGTATGAGGAGGTTCTCAATAGGAAACAGGGACACTAGGCAGGTCATGGGGGATGAAGCTGATAAAGAGAGAATGTAATGTATTTCGTTTCCGTCACAGAAGTGCACTAATGTGCAGCACAAACCATCATCACGAGCATACACGATAACAACGAGTGGCATCACAGTGCTGATGTAAGCGATGTTCCGGAGGCCGGAGGTTAGAGCCCGGACATGCGCAGCATGGCCGAAAGTCTCCGTTTGAAAACATTGTAGCCACCTGAGTTCCTCACATCTGGAGGCAGATTGTTCCACGTCCGGCAAGCTCTCGGTATGAAGGAGCGGCGCGCGAATTCTGTGCGGCATCGTGGTACCTGGAGTTCACCATTAGCCGTGGCCCTGGTGCTCCGTTGCGACACAGTTGAGCGACAGTTTGGTTGACCGCGAATGAGTTCTGGGCCAGTGAACTCGTTCATAATTTTGAAAACTGAGTGAGCATCTGCCTCGGATATGAAATCCTCGAATTTGAGCCATCCTAGTTCTTTCAACGTGGGCGACACATGATCCCGGTAGTGCAAGCCGGCGACAATCCTTGCACCAAAGTTGATGCATTTTTGAATGCGTCGTTTCTGGGCTCTGCTGCAGCTTCCCCAGACAGACACACAGTATCTTATGTGGGGGAATACGAGTGCCTCAATTAGCACCCGTCTCGTAATGTGAGAAAAGTTATGACGCAGTCTAGCGAGTCCAATGAGTATGCAGTTACACAGACGCACAACAGTAGATACATGCACATCCCAGGACAGGTGTGAGTCAATTTTCACGCCAAGTAATTTCACAGATTTCGTGGGTACTATTTCTAACTGACCCAGACGAACAGATAATTTCACAGGTGTATGTCTAGAAGATTGGAGAACAACCATCTCAGTTTTGGAGGGATTTACTTTTAGTCGATTCTGGATGAACCAGTTAAAGGCGACTGACAGTGATTCATTCAATCGTTGGCTAATGGCTGTGATTTCGTTTCGCTTCCCGGAGTCGAGGAACTGGACATCATCGGCATACATAACAATCTTGCCGTGTGGGATATGTTGTGGGAGGTCATTGGAGAATATTAGGAACATAACCGGGCCCAAGATCGAGCCCTGCACCACACCATGTGTTACCGACAGAGGGCTAGAACCCTTCACTGTTTGCGAACGGCCCTCAAACCACGCTCGGAACCATTCGGAGTTGACGCCGTACCATCCGAGCTTGTCCATGAGGCGACTATGCTCCACGCTGTCGAAAGCCTTTCAGGTGTCAGCTGTAACCAGTGGAGTGATCTCGCCTTGGTCGATTTTGAGGGTAGCGTGGATGACCGTGTCTAGCAGAGCCATCTCGGTAGACAGGCTGGGCCGGAAACCGTACTGTTCTGGGCACAGTAGATGATGACTAGTCAGATAGTCTATCAGATGCGTACAGATGACACACTCGCAGAGTTTTTCGACCACTGGCAATTTCGATATTGCCTGTAGTTGTTTGGGTCGTTTGCGTTACCACTTTTGTGCAGGGGTGTTACCATCGCCGTTTTCCATGACGGTGGCAGTTCACAGCTTGTGATGCATGAGTTGATAATGTTTAACAGATGCGGACCCACCACGCTAAACGTCATCTTGAGCATCTGGATGGTGATGCCATCAGCTCCGGACGCTCGTGAGCCACCCATGCGCTGCAACGCTTTTGACAGCTCTGGCATCGTCACAGGATACGGTGTGAATGCGCCGCTACAGACACGTGGGGGTCTTGGCCAGAGGGGCTCTCCGGGCGGCGCCATCGCTAAATCAGCAGCTACCGCGGCACCGACGCCGGTAAAATGCCGGTTGAGCCGTTCATGCCAATCAGGCGGTTGAATGGTTGTGCCAGGCTCTTCTATCGTTGACTTGCTGGAGGCAATAATGAACTTGCGGATGTTCTTCGTGTGTATGTATGTGTATGAATTTGGCCAGCCTGCCACCGTGTGGTGATGTCGGCTGTTTCCGGTTGTTGTTGTTGTGTTGGTGTTAAGCGGTATAAAGGGGTGAGGGGTACGGTAGGAGGATTAGTCGAGGAGTGGAAGAGGGTGTTGATTTGTTGAGCAGTGTCGAAGTAGATTCTTGTAGTGTAGAGTAGAGCTGAGTAGAGTAGAGTTGAGTAGAGTTGGGTTGAGCGGAAGTATAGTAGAGTTGGTCGGAGTCCGAAGATGATGCGGTTGAGAAGAGTCGCCAGTCCGGACGGTGCCAAATTGGGGTACGGGGTGTAGTGGGGGGTTTGGGGTTGGGTCTTCGCCTTGGCTGAAACATTGCAAGAACGTTGAGTTTTGGGGTATATTTTTGTTTTTCTTTTGTTCTTTAATCAGCGTCATGTTTTTCGTTTTTTGGCTATTTTGTTCATTTTTTGTAACATCTTTTTGTTTTCATTCCATCTTTTGTTTTTGTTTTTTGTTGTTTGTTTGTTTGTTTGTTTGTTTGTTTTTTCCTTCTTTTTTCCCCTTTTTTCCTTTTTTTCACAGTTGTTCTAGTATGCGTGTAATAGAGAGAAAGTGGAAGACATGTTCGTGTAGTGCTGGATGTTCGTCGTTGAGGAGAGTAGTGAGGTTTAGTGGGATGTTGTGTGTGGCGCAATAGTTGGTGATATGTTGTCTTTGGTGGTTGTATTTGGTGCAGTAAATGAGTATGTGTTTGATTGTGAGTATTCGGTGACATGTTGTGCATTGTGGTCGCTGTTGTCGTAGGATGAGGTAGGAGTGTGTGAGTGCTGTGTGTCCTGTTCGTATGCGTGTTAGTGTACGTTCTTTTTGTCTGGTGTGTTGGTTGATGGAGTGCCATTGTTCGTGTTTGGAGTGTATTTCGTGGAGTTGTGTTATTGTTGTGTCCCAGGTTTGTTGTATGTGTTTGTTGAGGGCTTGGCGTATTGTGGGGTAGTAATCGGATTTTGAGTATGGGCATTACGTGGTTTGTTGTAGTGTTGTGGCTAGGTTTGCTTCTGTGTCTGTGTGTTCGTTACCGTGTATGTTTGTGTGGCTTGGGATCCAGAGAAGTAGTGGGCGTTGTTGGATGTTTAGTTTGTTATGTATGTAGAGTATTTTGGGAATGCGTGGGTGTTTGAATTTGGTGTATGGTGTTATGCTTTGTAGTGCTGATTTTGCGTCTGTTGCTATGATATTGTGTTGCATTTGTGTGTTATAGATGGTGGAGTATGCCGAGAAAATTGCGTAGAGTTCTGCTGTGTATGTGGATGCTGTGTCGTGCAGACGGGCACGTAAGATGACTCGGGGCGGTGCTGTATTGGTATACAGCACCGCCGCTGTGCCCGTCTGCTGTGTATGTGATTTGGAGCCGTCTGTGTAGGTGATGTTGTGATTTGCATATTGTGATGTGAATTGTAGGAAGAGTTGTTGTATTTCTGCGTCTGTGTATGTGTTTCGGTTTGTCTATGAGGAAGTGTGTTGTGGGTGTTTGGTGTTTCCACCATGCTGTGGGTGGTGGGAGGGGTTGTGCTGTGGGGAGTGTGATTTGTAGTCTATTTGCGTGTTGGTGTATGCGAGATCCTATCGTGGTTTTGAGTCGTGTCTGCGTTTGGTGCGGATTTTGAGTGCTTCAGTGCATGGGTGGTGTTTGACAAGTTGTGTTTTGTAATGATATCTAAGTAGTGCTTCTGTGCGTCTGTGTTTGAGTTCTGGTATGTGGTTGTATATGTGCAGTGCGAGATAAGGTGTAGTGATATATGCTCCGGTGGCTATTTTGAGGCATTGGTGTTGTAGTGTGTCTAGTAGGTGGATGTTTGATTTAGCTGCATTTTCGAAGAGTGGGGATCCGTATCCCAAAATTGGCCGAATGAGTGATTTGTAGAGAGTTAGAAGTGTGTTTCGATCGGATCCCCAGTTTGTGCCAGAAAGTGCTCTGAGGATGTTTATTCGTTTTGATGCGCGTTTGTGGATGTCTAAGATGTGTGGCCGAAAGGTAAGTCGTGGGTCTAATGTGATACCTAGGAATTTTGTTGTAGTTACAAATGGTATGGGTGTGTAGTCTATTTTTAGTGGTTGTAAGTTTGTGTATCGAGTGTTGCCAAATAGCATGCACTTCGATTTGTGTGGTGCTATGTGTAAGTTAAGTATGGCTAGTTTGTTGTGTAGTTCTGATAGTGCTCTTTGTAGTGTTCCTAATGCGTTGCTGGGTGTTTCGTGTGATGTCCATATTACTATGTCATCTGCGTATATTGCTATTTTGGTCGGGAAGTTGTCAGTGATGAGTGAGTTTAGGCCTAGAATGAAGAGAAGGGGACTTAGAACGGAGCCTTGCATTAACACGCGCACTGGAGGCGGGGGGGCGAAATCCGCCCACCCCTCCGGTTTTTCGCAAATAACTGCAGATTTTACCGGTCGATATACGAGATTTTCGGTGTACCTGCTTAAAAATGAACGGCGCGTCGTTTAAAGGAAGAAAAATGGAAATCGGCCGAAAATTTTGTCAAGTTAGGGGCCGCTAAAGTCAAAAAATGTTATAGCGCCAGACCACAAAAATCGGCGCAGATGCGCTCCCAGTATACTGACAAAGGGAAGTGTTCTGGGCAACACTAGGGACTTGTTTGATGCATATTGATATGCTGTATAGTTTCAAGGTCATGTTAGGTCACCAAGGTCAAGTCAGGTCAAGTTCATGACGGGTTAATGGAACCAAACTTGATCAACTGGAATGTTGCCATAAATGCACTACTGGTTGTCATTTGTACTGTTGGTCATTGCGTTTCCATACTTTATTCATGTACTTCACTCCCTTCTTCACGAAGCCGATTGCTCCGAGCTGCCCGACGGAGCAGTCGGGCGGGCGGCCGGTTCCGGTAACTGGAACAGGTAACTGACCTGATAAAGTGGTGCTATATAGGTGACCTGAGGTCAAATGTTGGGTCTAGCATCTGCATTGCATCATTAGTAATGTCCAAAACATCATTGATGCCCATTTTTGAGCATTTAAACACAATCACAGCGATCCATAACGATGACAAGCCAAGCCACGCAAAACCGGAAAAATTTGCAAATCTGACCTCATTTGACCTTGAAGATATTGACCTAAGGTCACGAAAATTGCACACAATAGAGTTCACTACCGTGCCCATCCACCCTGCGAATTTCGTTCCTCCAGCTTTACTAGGAGCCGAGATCTTAGGGGGGCGGAATCCGCCCCCCTCCAGTGCGCGTAATTCTCAGAGGCCCTCCAGGGCGCGTGTTAAGCCGGTCGTGGGGAATTTAATGTCTGACGTGTGGGGCCCAATTTTGACTTGAAATGATCTGTTTAGTAAGTAGAAATGTAGGTAGTGTATTAGTCTTCCTTGTATGTCTAGGTTGTATAGGTGTTGTAAGAGTGCTGTGATGTTGATAGTGTCATATGCTTGTTTCAGATCCAGGAAGACGGCGACGGTGGTACGTTTCTGTGCCGCCGCTTCCTGGATGTGGGTGGTGAGGTAGGTGAGGTTGTCAAGACAGGAGCGCTTAGGGAGAAAGCCTGATTGTATAGGAGAGATTAGTTTTTGTGTTTGAATAATGTAGAGGAGGCGTTTTTTGACAAGGCGTTCAAAGAGTTTGTGGAGACAGCTGGTTAGTGCGATAGGGCGGTAGGAGTCGCATAGGGTTCGGTCTGTGTTTTGTTTGGGGATAGGAATGAGCAGAGCGTGTAGCCAAGATTGTGGGTATGTATGTGTTGTCCATGCGGTGTTGTAGGTGTCCAGTAGTGTTTGTAGTGCTTGTGTTGGTAGGTGTTTGAAGAATGAATAGTGTATGTTGTCTGGTCCTACGCTTGTGTTTCCTGTTTGTGTGATTGCTATTTGTAATTCTGTGAGTGTAAACCTAGTGTTGTAAAGGTGTGGCCGTGTGTGTCTGATTGGTGGTGGGGGGTGTCGTGCGAGTGTGGATGACCTAATGTGATAGTTGTGTGCGAAAATGTTTGCTATTCTTTGTGGATCTGTGGTGGTGACGTTGTTGTGTATGAGTGTGATGGCTTTGGCTTGTGGTCTTTGTCGATGTTGGAATGTTCCAAGAAGTGTCCAAATTTCGCCGAGAGGAGTGAATCTGTAAATTGGGGGCAACATTTATTCCAGGACGTTTTATTGGCATTTTTAATGGTTCTTTTGCAGGCTGCTCTGAGTTGTTTGTATACTGTGAGTGTTTCTGGTGTGCGGTGTCTTTCGTGTCTGTGTCGTGCGTGGTTCCTCGCGCGGACCGCCCGGTTGCATTCGTCGCTCCACCAGGGTGCCGCGCGAGGTTTGTGTTGATGGCGTGGTTTTGTTTGTGGTATGTGTTGGTGTGCTGTGGTGATGAGGATGTCTGCAAATTGTTCTGGTGTGAGGTGTGGGTTGTGTGCTGTTTGTGCTGCTAAAGATTCTGAAAAGGGTGTCCAGGATGCTTTTTGAGGTTCCATCGGTCCCTGGGTGGATGTGGTGGGCCAGTGGTCGGGATTTGGTTAAAGGTGATGGGTTATGGGTGCGTGGTCACTGAATTGAGGATCGGGGTCGGATGTCCATGATAGGGTAAGGGCTATGCGTGAGGATGCCAGGGTTACGTCAGGGGTAGTGGGGAGGGTGTGGTTAATTGGGACGAGGTATGTTGGTGATCCGGTGTTGAGTACTGTGAGATTATGTTGTGTAGCCAGTGTGATGAGTGTGAGTGCTCTGTGATGGGGTCGTGTTGTGCGGGTGTCCCATAGTGGGTGGTGCGAGTTGAAGTCTCCTGTGACTATGACGGGTGTGTGAATTTGATCGAGTGCCTTGTTTAATTCCGAAAGGGTTTCTGTGGTTCGAGAGGGGGTATCGTATATGTTGATGAGTGTGTAAGCTGTGTTGTGTAGATGGATTTCCGTGAGTAATATGTCTGCTGTGGTGTTGAATTGTATCAGGCGGTGCGGTGTTGTATTCCTAATGTATGTGCATACTCCGCCTGATCTGTATGTGTGTGTGTGTTGTGTGTGTCTTGTCTGTGTAGCGTGTAGTGAGGGATGTTGAATTGGTATGGGTCATGAGGTTTGAAGTGTGTTTCCTGTATGCATAATGCTGTGTGGTTTGTTTGTAGTGCGTAGTGTTTGAATTCTGGCCAGTGTCTAATGAGTCCATGCGTGTTCCATTGTAGTATTGTGTTCATTGTCTGTGAGTGTTGGCACGAGTGAGTGGTCTGTTGGGTGATTGTTTTTTGGCGGTGTTTTTCGTGGGCCTATGAGGTTCTTGTGATTGGGTGGGGGGTGGTGTTGGTGTTGGGTTGAAGGGGATTGTGATGTCTGAGTCAGTTGTGGTGTGATCGGTGTCCGTTTGCTCTGATCCGGTGTCTGTGTGCGAGTGTTGTGCCAGTGATATGTTCGATGTGTGTGAAGTTGGGGATGTTGAGGATTCTGGTTGGTAGGGTGGTGGCGGTGGAGGGTGGCAGGGTGGAGTAAGTACCTGTGAGCGGTTTGGGATAGGTGGTGGTGCTTGCAGTGGTCTGTAGGTAGTGGGGTGTCCTGGCGTCGCGGGGTGTTTCTTGTGTGTGTTGGTGTTGGTCGGTGTTGGTGTGTCTGTTCGTTGTGAGTTTGTGTTTGTGTTCTGCTTGCGTGGTGATCGTGTGGGGAGAGCCGGGTATGCTGTGTAAGAGAGTGGTGGTGCTGATGTGTGGTTCCCCGGCTCTGTGCGGCGAGTTGGCCACGCCGCCTGCGGGCCGAAGACCACTGCCCTGGCGTCGGGCAGGGACATGCCCCCGAGATGGACTCGGCGGAGCACCTCGCGCTCCGCCCGCCACCGGGGGCAGCCCCCGTCCGACGCCGCGTGATCCCCCGCAGGCGGCGCAGTGACGCTCGCCGCTTGTGCACTGGTCAGTGGGGTGTGGCTGGGCGCAGTCCCCGCATGTGTGTGTGGTGCTGTAGCCCCCCCCCCCTTTGAGTGGCCATAGCGCTGACACTTGGCACAGCGTCGCGGGAGGGGTGCACGTGGACTGACGTCGTACCTAATGTATCCTGCTTTAATGTGTTTTGGTGGTGTGCGTGTGTTAAATGTGAGTATGTGGAGTCCTGTGCTGCGTGTGTTCCTAGGGGCCGGCCGGTACACGGCGGTGACGCCCTGGTCGAGGAGCCTCTCGACCAGGACGTCCGCCGATATACCGGTCAGCTCTCTGGCAATAATGGTCCCTTGTGAAGTGTTGAGGTGTGTGGCAGGGGTGATGGTGACCGGGATGTTGAGGATGGCGTGCATGTTAGGTAGGAGGCGTGCGTCGATGTTGTTGTGCGCTTGTATGAGGAGCGCCCCTGACCTAAGTAGCTTGGCGTGTATGGGCGCTCCCGTGTAGGTGGCGAATTCCTCATCTACACGCCAGGGGTCGAGGGAGCCCATGGACTCCCCGTCTCCCCGGCGGCAGATGAAGAATTCGCCTGTGGGTGTGGTGTCGTTGGCCATGGTTCTGTGGGTACGTGGGCTGTTGTATGTGTTTATGATGTATGTGTTGTTGGGGAAAGGTGCATTGTGACAGGTGTGTGTGCAACAGTGAACAATACAATAGTTGGCGGAGGGTATAGAAGGGCGTGAAGAGAGCCCAACAGATTGTAACAGAGGGGCAGAATAGTCGAAGAGGACACAAAGAAATCGGAGAATGTGCGTGAAGAGAGCACGGTCAGACAGATCAGATAAAGATCGTGCAGAGGGCACTAGAGGGAAAGTCGGGGGTGGGGTGGAGGGAGCCCGGGGCGGGAGGGAGTGGCGGCACCGCCGGACTGACCTTGGAGCAGAAAGACGATAGCCGTAGATACAGGTGTAGAGGTAGGCGGTAGATGTAGCTTGTAGAAGTAGCGGTGATGAAGCGTAGAGGTAGCCGAGATGATGGCGAAGATGGCGCACTGCACTGAAGAGTCTTGTAGTTCAGGTGGAGTAGGGAGGAGTAGGTAGGTAGTAGTGAAAGGAGGGGGGGGATGAGAGGTGAGGTCGTTGTGCAGGGGGGTTGTGTAGGTCTTGTGGTCCGGTGTCGTGTAGTGTAGTGTTGGTGGCAGGTGGCTGGGGCTGGTGACAAAACCGCGTCTTCACACCGATCGCGTGCGCTGCTGTAGGCGCTTCAAGGATTACAATCGTAGACGTGCGTGCGAGCGAATCAGCGAAGGTTATGTGGATGTTCTTCCACGGTGTGCGGGTACCAGCAGTATGAAAGTATTCTGCGCATGCGTGATGTTGAGCCGTTCGGAGTGCGCCCTTGTGCTCACGGTAATTCCGCTGGGCAGAAGTCTTGCAAGCAAGGGAAGGAATAGTTTATCATGTTTTTATGTCAATGCCAGAAGTGTTAGGAACAAAATTGGGGAACTGCATGCATATATGTTGTCTGAAAAGCTAGATTTGGTATGAATAACAGAGGCATGGGTTAATGAAAGCATTTGTGGAGACAACTTGCAAGAATTGGAATTGACAGGCTACAACATGCATGCTTATCGAAGGAAGGCACGGATAGGAGGAGGTATACTCTTGTATATCAGACAAGTAATGAAATGTCATTCCATAGGGGATAGTGTACATAATGAAGGAGTAGAATCCTTGTGGTTAGATATAATTCTGAAGAATGGAACACAATTTAGGATTGAGGCATTCTATAGACCTTCAGACCAGAATGAAAACATGGACAGGTTGATGCAGGAAGAGATAAGTAGGAGAGTGCAGGAGAGAACTGTTTTGTTGGGGGATTTCAACATAACAGGATTGGGAAGCAAAACTATAGGTCTAAACAAATCAGGAAGAAGTTTCATGGATTGTTTTGAGGAAAATTTCTTATTTCAAATGATACATGAACCTAGAAGGGAAAATGAAATATTAGATCTTGTGCTTACTAATGAGGAATTTTGTACAAAATGTGAACATAGGAGAGACCTTAACCAAGCACTTTTCATCAGTCTTTACTAAAGATAATTCTGGTAGAATAGAAACAGCTGAGTCTTATGCCATGACAGGTGATAGGTTGGAGGATCTTACAATAACTACAGAGGCTGTAGAAAAGCAGTTGCAGAATATTAAACCTAATAAAGCTTCTGGACCAGAAGATATATATGCTAGTGTCTTAGTAGAGTGTGCTAAAGCTTTAGTAGTTCCCCTAGGCATAATTTTCTGGCAGTCTATCGAATATTCTGAAGTGCCTGAAGATTAGAGAAATGCAAATGTAGTACCAATTTTCAAAAAGGGAAGTATGAAGTGTGTAAGAAACTACAGGCCAGTCAATTTGACCTCAATAATTTGCAAGGTACTATAAAATATAGTTAAACAGAATGTTCAGATTCATCTTGGATGGATGGATGTTGTGTACTTGGACTTCAGCAAAGCTTTTGATAAAGTTCCAAATGGGAGGCGAATTCATCAACTACAGCAACATGGGATTGTTGGAAAAGTTATAGGTTGGATTAAAGCATGGTTAAGGGGAGGAAGCAAAGGGTAGTGTTAAATGGATGTAAATCTGATCGGAAGGATGTTCTGAGTGGAGTACCACAGGGCTCTGTTCTAGGGCCACTTCTCTTTATCATCTTTGTGAATAACATTGAGGTAGGGCTGAGGAATAGAGCGTTCAAATTTGCTGATGACATCAAGCTGGTAGGAGTGGCAAACAGTTGTGATCAATCTATAAATATTTAACTAGACTTGGAGGACCTAAAAAAGTGGGCTGATCAATGGCAGATGTTTTTCAACTATGACAAGTGTAAGGTTATGCATCTTGGGTCGGGAGGTGAGACTTTCAGATATACAATGGGAGGGAGGGAACTGGATGTTATTGAAGAGGAAAGGGACTTAGGTGTGTTGGTTTCAAAAGACCTTAAAGCAGAAAAACAATGTATCTCAGCTAGGAACAGGGCACTCAGAATTATGGGACTCATTAATAGAAGTGTGATATATAAGAGCAAGGAAGTCATGAAAAAAACTGTATTTAGCATATGTGCGACCCCACTTGGAATATTCTGTACAAGCATGGAGCCCCTACCTAGAAAAAGATATAGATATGTTAGAAAGAGTGCAGCGCAAAGCAACTAGACTCATCAGTGGAATAGGTAACTTAGAATATGGAGAAAGGCTTGTAGCATTATATATGCACGCACTCAAGTATAGGAGATTAAGGCGGTCATTGGTATTGCACAGTTCACTGCTCTGATCTCTTTTGTTTCAGGTATAGAGTTAATACATTGATAGCAAATGACTGAAGTCAATTAAACTCTTCTGGAGATACACAATAATGGCGCAGCCGGCAGGATTGAAACTGGAGTGCACTTTGGAAGCCTGTGCATACCAAACCCCAGAACTATCTGAGACAGGCGCAATCCGTATTCTGGAGATGCATCAGCTGAATATGCACTCACTTGGTAAAACTCCCGCAACAGCACAGGCCATGAGTCAGGACCCAAAACCTCCAAAACCATCACGGCCATAACTTACTACTGAGCTGTCAGAAGAGGACTGGGCATACTTTGAGGACCGATGGACATTCTACAAGACCAACATGTATCTAACTGGCAGCAACATATCAGCACATCTCCTGGAACCTAGACAGGTATGCCTCCAGCGCGGTTAATGTCTGCGAGCACCAGCAGCTGCCCCTCATGTACGGATAGCCACTGGAAATATTCCTGAATCCCAACGCCAAGCCAGTTGCAGTGCACACCCCAATACCAGTCCTCATCCACTGGTAAGATGAAGTGAAACGTGGGCTGGATCGGGACGTCCGGCTCAAAGTCCTCGAAGAAATGCCACCGTGTACCCCCACAACTTGGTACCACCGGATGGTCGTCGTGGGCAAGAATGATGGTACACCACGCCGGACGGTCGACCTCCAGGCCCTGAACCAAGAATCTGTCCAGCAGACACACCATACACCACCGCCATTCCACCAGGCATCTTCCGTACCAACCAACACGAAGAAAGCCATCTTGGATGCATGTAATAGATACCACAGCGTTGCGCTGCACGAAAATAGCCAGGAATGCACCACCTTCATAACACCGTGGGGACGTTACCATTATATGACTACACCCCAGGGTTATCTGGCGGCAGGAGATGGATACACCCATCGCTTTGATCGCATCACTCGCGACATCCCGTACAAGGTGAAGTGTGTCGACGACACCCTGCTCTGGGTAGACCCGATCGAGCAGTGCTTCTTTCAAACATGCCACTACATCAGCCTTTGCAGCGCTAAAGGGATCATCTTCAACCCGGCCAAGTCCAGTTCGCCAAAGACATAGTGGAGTTCGCTGGGTTCGAGCTAACACCAGCATCGGTCAAACCCAGCCAACGTCTGCTTGAAAGCATCCGAAACTTTCCAACACCGACCGACATCACCGGGATCCGTTCTTGGTTCGATCTCGTCCAGCAGGTCAGCTACGCTTATGCCGTACGACCTGTGATGGAGCCCTTCCGCGAGCTTCTGAAACCACGAGTCACCTTCTATTGGGAGGAACAACTGGATCGATTGTTCTGTGAATCGAAAGCCATGATCCTGCGTGCGGTGGAGAAGGGTGTGCGAACGTTCCAAGCCGGACGTCCTACATGTCTAGCGACAGACTTTTCCAAGACCGGAATTGGATTCTGTCTGACGCAAAAACATTGTGCTTGTGCATCAGACTCCCCTTACTGCTGTCCGGATGGCTGGCAGCTCGTACTGGCCGGCAGTCGGCTTACTTCCCCGGCAGAGTCGCGCTACGCCCCAATTGAGAGGAAGCACTGGCCGTGGCGGATCCTCTACATAAGAATCGCTCCTTCATCCAAGGCTGTGACAACCTGACCATTGCGACTGACCACAAGCCTCTGGTTAAGATCCTCGGTGACAGGCGTCTGGAAGATATTCCAAACCCAAGACTGCTGAAGCTGAAAGAGAAAACCTTGCCCTATATGTTCAAAATCATACAAGTTCCTGGAAGACTACATGCGGGTCCTGATGCCATGTCCATGACATCAGCTATCAGCACACTAGCGGGTCTGCACTGTTTGGTATCTGACGAGGAACGTGACCGATCTCTTCATCTGGAACAGCACGTGGGAGCGATTGTGGCCGCTGTGGCGAACATTGTTAGGCCGGTGACACTGACACGTATCCGCGACGCAGTAGCAAAGGATCCAAAGATTCAACAATTGGTCGACAGGATCACCAAGGGATTCCACGAGTCCAAAGAACTGTTGGAACTGGAGCTGAGGGAGTTCTTTCGCTTTAGAACCGGCCTGTCCGTGCATGATGGACTTCCTCTCTTTGAGGGTAGGATTCTGGTACCACAGGTCCTGCGAGGTGAAATACTGGACGCTCTGCCACCAAGGCACAGATGGCATGCATCCAAGAGCCCGATCCAGTGTCTGGTGGCCTGGCATCACGGGCGCCATCCAACAGAAGCGGGCTGGCTGCAACACCTGGAATCAAGTGGCGCCCTCCCACCCAGCAGCACCACCGACTGGGACACATCCGCCTGCGTATCCCTTTCACCAGATCTGTGCAGATTACTTCAGCTTGAACGGATCCAGCTACTTGGTTGTTGTTGATCGGTATAGCGGATGGCTATCTATCTTCCACTGTGGCGTCAGTGGCGTGCCACTCTCAGAAATCGGCGCTTCCTCCGTCGGATTCAGCCCTTCCTAGCCGACAGCCCCTCATCTCCGTGGTCGCCGCCACTACACCGACATCCATTCCTGACACCCCAGCGCCAGGAATCAACACTCCCGCCACATCGACGCCACTACGGACACTCCCGCAGCCGCCTTCCGTCCAACGTGCACCTGTGCCAGCGGAGCATGCATCGCCTGCACCTACAGCGGCGCTACTGGGGCAGAAGCCGTCGGCGGCCTCCTCAGCGGAATCCCAGATGGTGTCGGTCCCGTCAGCGATGCCTCCAGTGGCGCCTGCCACTCCATCACCCCCGGTCGACCCGCCAGTGGTCCAGCCAGTCGCGCGCGCACGGGATGGACCTGTACGGCCTCGGAGATCCCCGAGGCGGCTTAGTCCCTCCATGAGTGGGAAGACTCATGGTTGCACGCACCGGTGAGTCCGAGCAGTGGCGCGTGCGAAGCGAAGTGGTGTAGTTTTGTACTTGTTTGTGTGCCAAATCAAGTCTGCGCTGTACGAACCTACACTCAGCTAGTGTTTGCCGTCGTCCTTTACCGTACCGCAGTCTGGTCGTGTACTTGCATGCTCCCCGTGTCCATCGAGGCGCCGCCGCTGCGGTGGTGGCTGCTGATGTGTCGGCCGGCCTCGTTGAGGGGGGGGGGGCATCATTGGTATTGCACAGTTCATAGCACTGATCTCTTTTAATTCAGGTATAGAGTTAATACATTGATAAAAAATGACTGAAGTCTATTAAAACTCTTCTGGAGACACACAATAAGGGGGAACATGATTGAAATGTACAAAATTGTTAAAGGACTAGATCAGGTCAATTTGAATGGCGCTCTTCAGTTTAGAGTATCACATAAGGGTCATCAATTTAGGTTAAACAAGTTGAGGTGTAGGGCAGTTAAGCGACAACAGGTCTTCAGTCAAGGGGTTGTGGATCAGTGGAATGGACTGCCTGCTGTTGTTGTGGGGAGTTCCTCATTGAATGTATTAAAAGTAGGGTGGACGAATATTTTAGACAGGAAAATCTTGTTTTTGAGTTCTAATATGTGATGGAAGGGGTGATATTTATGTTGAGTAAGTGTGCACGGCACAGACCACTTTAAGGCATGGATGCAGTTTGAAAATTATTCATAAGGCATTCAATCCACATGTGTTAAGCGGGATCAGGGGAATAGGGCTGGATAGCTAGGGTAGATAGACATTGATAGGAGTGTGGGATATTGGTGGACTGGTTTCTTCAGGATGTGGGATGGTTGGGGTGGGTCTTTTTTAGCAGGCTTATGGTATCTTCCATTTACAGACTTAACTGGATGGGCCCTTGGGTCTCTTATTAAGTATAAACACTTTATAACTTTATATAGGGTGTACCTAGCAGTGGATTTAGCACCTTCCTTCGGGATGTGATACTGATGAGATTGGCTATAGCACAATGGGTATGATTGGAGGAGTTTGTAATTGTTGAGTGTGTTATGCAATAGCAAGTGAATGGTGCTAGATAGGCTGGGATATACAGCTCCCTAGGAACTTGAGATAAGGGATTGATTGGGGTGAGCGCATGTACATTTCAAAATGGACTTGTCACCTGAAACGTTTTCAGCATTGTTTTTTTTTAAAACGTCAATTGGTCTGTCACGGCCTCCGCCAACGCACAAGAGATTGTGGCTAGTGAGAGTTTCTTTTGTTTTGGATGGATTTGGGCCCCAATGTTCGCCAGGACTCCTGAATAATTATCGGTTTTAAACATGGCACCACTTGACCAACCCCTTAACCGTTATGTTTTAAGTCGTCAGCCTTGACAGTGCTCGCCTCAATGGCATATCATATAGAATATTTTTCAGTAGGGACTGCACCTGCTATGGGCGCCAAAATTTGAACAATTATACTGCAGTCGACGTCCTCCAGCTGCAGTAACTCAAAAAAGGTTATGCAATCCATCCCGACCGACCCACTGACCCACCATGTATATTAAGCTCTTTCTGTGGAATGCACAATTTCCCTGCGGGAATCCAAAAAGGAATCCCGACCACGCTGCCCAAAGTGGCCGATTTGCAAGCACATATCCGAAGACTATTCACATTTATTGACACAGCTTTATGTATGCTTTCTTGACGATATGCGTACCGGTGGCCTGAAAATAGAGCTGCCAACATTCTCACGATTATACCCTGCAGGATATAATCATAAGACTCGTGGACAACTGATGAATAATGACATTCTATCCACACTTGCCAAGCTTTCCTTGACGGGGCCAAGACACGTTTAATAGCCATGTAAAAAAACAACATTTTAATTGGCGATTCCCAGTTAGTTATCGCAGGCAACACTTCAAGACCAAGCAACCAACCTTCACATTTGTATTAGGTAGCATCACCAGAACGAGTCGTGGCAGAATACATTCCCATAAGACACTTCTTCAATTTAAGATCAGATTGATAGCGTTCAATTCAAAGGACGAGCTAAACTTGCCGTTGATCTCCACAAGCTGATGCTGCTGGAGTTGCCACCACCAATGTCATGCAGCACAACCAAGTATCTCAGGTGCTGTCCCAATCATTTTCATGTTCTTGATCAAGGACGGTTGTTGGATGGCTTCATGGTGGCATATTGGCGGGATGCAGGAATCAGGCTGGGTCGGGAAAATCCTGACAGCAAAATTGTAAATCATACTTTCAGAAAATCCTGAATTTTTGCCTACACAAAGTAAATACAGTTCACTCTATAAAAAAAAAATGTTGTGCATGGGCAGCTTGGAGGATACCTACATGGGTAATTTCTGAACAACCATGTGGATCCAGGAATTAAAACATGGGGTATAATGTACATATGCCTTGCATCTACCTATCCCCGCCACACGGCAAAGGCAACAAACTTATTGGGGGAGGCTGGGAAATATTTGTTTTTTAAATTGTCGTCCCCATATCAGATGTAGCAGCAGCCTATCCCATTTGGCTGTATGCACCTTCATTGGGTCTTTCAACGTGGGGCTTCCCTAGGTAAGCTGCTCGTAGATCAGGACAGCCAGCATATGGGTGCATCGGGATGCAAGTGTAGGGCGGCGAGATCGGGGGCGGGGTCGGTGTGGGGGGGGGAGATAGGTGGGGGAGGGGTTGGCAGGGGTGGGGAGAGGGGTTGGTGGAAGTCATAGGGGGGTTGGTTGGTTGGCAGGGGTTGTCTAGTTAAATCTGGGAGGGGAAGTGGGAGGGGGTCATAGGGGTTGTCTGGTCATGTCTTGGTAGGGGAAAGGGGGAGGGGGTAATAGGAGTTGGTAGGGGTGTTGGTTTGGTCTTGAGTGGTTGGTCTGGGCCACCAGCCGGCGGCCATGTTTGCTACGCTCCCGGGCGCTGGGCGGGTTCTCCCCGACCCGTGCCGATCTCGTTTCCGGTGGGCCGGCTCCCAGCCGGTGCGGCCCACGGAGAGCGGTGACCCGCGAGTCCAGCCAGTGGTATGTGCTGTCATCATGTGTCATATCATTATGTCTTCGTATAGTCATCTTGTCGGCGCCCCGCAACTCGTTATCCTAACACAAATTTATATAGCGAGGCCAAGTTTCTGACTACACCACTTCCATTCGTGAGTGAACCTAGCTTGGTCGTGGCACCAGGGAAGGATAGAGGAACCGCGTGGTTGGAGAGACTTAGGGGGGGGGTCATAAGAGTAATGGGCGGACATTGGAGTTGGAAATGCGTCCGTCACCGGCCCTCGTCCAGCTTCGGGGCCCTCTTAAGTGCTAGGGTCCCTCTCGTTTCCCTCCATGTCATCCACCAGCATGCCCCCACGGGTCACCGGACTGGCAAATTGATGGCCTAGGTAATTATCCTGTGTCAAATTTTGGCAACGAGGGTTTCTGACAGCTAGATGCGTACGCAGAGTTCCAACAGCTCCCACTGGTCCTTAACTACCCATAGCTACTTCATGCATGCTCCCACGTAGTCCATTCATATCCATCTTCCATTCCGAACATTCGCTCTCTTCTAAAAGTGTTGGCCCGATATTTTCCCTTCCAGTGGTGCGTGCGCATTCAGCGAGTCTTACTCTCTCAGACCGTTGCTTAGGGCTTTCTAGCGCAAAGTTAAATTTTAATTACCCGTGCTTAGGTCCACAACTGTGACCGGCTGACGCGACACTGTTGGTTGGGTATGATATACTATTTCCGTCACTGCCTTCAAGGCTCGATGACACTGGGCTGCGACATTCCGTTAGTTTCTGATGGTCTTATGTCTGGGCTTGGGTAATAATGGCCGACATAACTACACTTTAAATGAGTCAAAGCCTTGCCAGGACTTGCATGCTCGAACTTGCGATCGGCGGGCACCCCCACAGGTGTTCCTGGGCAACAAATCGGTCGGGATGGCCCCCCTATCGTCTTTCTAACCTATCCTCCCCGGGGTCATATAGGGAGACCCACAAATCCCCTGCCTGTCCTATCCTTGAGGGGCTTACGGAACGCCAAACTTCATCTTCCTTGCCTGTGCCAAAATCGAGAGGCCCGGGCCTACTGGAATAGCTGAGACGGGGAAGGAATACCAACCTGGCCTTGCCTTCCCATAATACCCATGTTTTTACTAATGATGGCTGTAACATAATCAATGTGCCCATATCAAGTCAATTTTTCATCCAGCACTATGCCAAGATACTTGATTTGTTTTCTGGTCACTTTTGCCAAAATGATCACTGTATCTATGTCATTACTGGGAGCTCCAGAATATATTTGGTAAGTTGTCTTTGATACATTTAGGGACAGCCTATTTACTTTAAACCATGTTGTTAGCTCTGGCACAATGCCATTCATTTTATTCTGTAATTCCTCTACATTTCTAGTCTTGACAAGAATAGCTGTCATCAGCAAAAAAAGTACATGTTTGCTTGTTTGGAAATTCTGGCTAAGTCATTGATATATATGATTAATAATAATGGTCCTAGAATGGAGCCCTGAGGAACACCCAATAAATTAACTTTGGTTCAGATAATGTCTCATATACTTTAGTTTGCTGATACCTATTTTTAGGGTATGATTATAATATTATAAGTAGGGGACATTCAACTCCAATGCATTGTAATTATCTAACTAGTATGTTTGTGCTAACTGTGTCAAAGGCCTTTTTCAAATCAATATATATGCCATTCAAAACATCTCCGTTTTCAATGGACTTAGTAATTTCAGTATATAAATTCATAATGGGAATGTATGTGCTATGATTTCTTCTGAAGCCAACTTGATAAGGGCCTAGTACATTATTTAGTTCCAAATATGTTGAAAGATAGGAGTGTAATATTTTTGTCCAATATTTTAGAGAAGATAAGGAGTAATGATATAGGTCTATAATTTATTAATTTATGATGTTCTCCTGCCTTGAATATAGGTACAACTGCTTTCTTCAAATAATCAGGAAATATTCCACAATGCAGACAAACATTAAGAAGATGGGTAATCTGTTTCAATATGCTTTGATATGTAAGCATTAAAATGCTTGTGTTGATTCCATCTATGCCACCTCGAACAGATTTCAAGTTCCCAATAATCGATTCTACTTGAGCTTCGTTGGTGCTTCTATTATCAGAAAACTTTGCATAGGTAGGTTCAGCTATGTATTCAGTAGGATCTTTTTTCTGTAGATGCTATTTTTTTTTTGTTCTAGCCTTTCTCCAGTAGAGACAAAGAAATTATTAAATGCATTTGGTACACAATTCCTTTCATATTCATTGCCATCTTCATGTACTAATGCATCAGGAAGTTTGGATCTAGTTTGTTTTTTCTTATTTATCAGTTCATTTAGGATTCTCCAAGTTTTTTTTGTCCATCCTGTTGATTGTGATAGAGTGCTGTTTGATAATAGTTTTTTTTGCATCTCTCAAAATATGAACTAGAATGTAGCTTCTTAAGGGACCCAGCCGGTTTTTGAGGACCCCATGCGGTCTCATGGCCCCGGTGTACTTTGATGCCCTCGGCTGTGCTCTTTTAAATCTCTCGGTGTGTTTACTTCGAGCTGCAACGAATGTTTTAATGCCCTGTCGTGTTATGCAAGACCCAGTACGCTTTGGAGGACCCGGTACATCTTCGGCCTCCCGTTGTGCTCTTAGGGTCCTGTTATTTATTTGGGGCTCCTGGCGCACAGTTGTGGGACCCAGCACGATTTTGGGGCTCCGGTGTAATTCATCGGGATCCCGGCGCGACGTTTCGGGCCCAGGTTAGTGATTCCAGGAGACACGACGCAATTTTTGGTGGATTCTGATTTTTTTTTTAAGTGCCAGTACCGGCCTGATTTTCCGGCCCCTATGCCATACTTTTGCTTCCCGTTACGATTTTGTCGACCTCCGGTACGTTTATTTTCGGGTCCGTATGCGATTATTGACGTCATCTGGTGGTATGTTTGGGGCTCCGGAACGATTTTCCTGGCTCAGACAGTTAGTTTGGTAGTTATTTGGGTTTAAAGGGCGCATCGACTGCAATGGTCATATAGAGCCCATAACAAGCTTATTCATAAAACCAGAAGTAAAATCGTGGTAAAACTGTCATGCTGAGGTGTAATTCCCCGCATACTGTCTTAGTTAAAACATTTCTTCGTAGTCAGCCGTTTAGAGATATGGTGTGGTGCGTTCACAGGTGTTACGGTCAGGACGGTCGTCTATCGGTCGACGGTCATTTGTCGGAATCTCTCCTTAATTTGTAGGGCTCCAGTTTGATTTCTGTCGGGTCCCGATGCCATTTTTGAGCCACGCTGTGCTTATTTGGGACCATCGACGCCAATTTTTGGGAGCCTCGAGGGGAATTTTTGATGCCCTGGCCAGACTTCCAGGGTCTACCGACGAGAATTGTGGGTCCCGAGCGCGATATTTTGGGGACTCGGCGCGAGTTCGCGGGGCGCGTTGTACGTAGCTGGGCCCCAGCGCGATTTTGGCGGACCCCGACGGAAATTTTCCGTCCCGGCACGAGTTTTTTGGTGCTCGTTGTATTTTTAGAACCCCTACACGAATTCTGCCTGCTCACGGCTCATACACGCTTTGCCTGCTCACCGGACTGGATAAAAAACCGTGTCTGGATAACTACTGGTCCAACAACAAGCTCCGTCAAAATCCCGTTTTCGAAGAAACTATGTCTCGCAACCGATTTTATATGATAGCTCGCTTTTTCCATTTCGCCGACAACCACTCAAAACCCACAGACGCATCGAGACTGTACCAAGTGTAGCATCTGATTGTTATTTTTCCACAATACCTTTATATCCCTGCTGTACCCCATGTAGAGTAAGCTTGGATGAGACGCTGGTGCTATGGAAGGGATGGCTGAGCTTGAAGACCTACAACCCCATGAAACCTACCCGGTACGGGATAAAAGTCTACGCTCTCACTGACTCCAAAACCGGATACCTACTTAGCATAGATATATATACGGTGGCGCCGGGCCAAAAGCTGGTTGACCAAGTCATGACTTTGACAGATCCATACTCGAACAAAGGCCAAGTTATGAAAAACAGCCCGGACACGGAAAATCACTCTGGGATCCCAACAATGGCTCCAAAAGCCCACAAAACGTGTTGGGCCCCCAAAACATATCGTAGCCACTAAAACTCGCGCAAGGGATCTCAACAAGTGAAGATGGGCCCAACAAATCGCACTTAGACCACAAAATTTCACGCCGCTTCTCTTGAAAATCTCACTGGGCCAAAACGTCGCGCCGGAGCCCTATAAGTCGCAGCTGGCTTCCCAAAAACCAATATATACCCGGAATGTAACCCTGCGGACACAAACATTGCGTCAAGGATGCACCAAATAAGAAGTCGTCGGACCCCGGAAAAGAAACCTGTTCGGGCACCGGAAAAAACGAACCAGGAACCCGAAGAATCGTACCGGGGTCCAAAAATATCCTGCAGGGGTTTGTAAAAAAATAGACCTGACCCCAAAAATCACAAGGGGACTCTATCGAATCGACCAGAGCACCGGAAAATTCAGAATAGGTCCCGAAAGAAAATTATCCGAAGGACCTTTCTACTCTCGGTGGTGCCATCTGCGGAAACCATGTTGAGCAGCCGCAGCGGCTTACCAAAGGGAAAATGCCACCCCCTCCCCCCCGCCGTCTTGAAGGGGTAGGCTCCCAAGAATCGAGCCGGGTCCACAAAAATCGCGCTGGGCCCCATAAATTTGCGTCGGTGGCCCAGAATTCGCGTAGCGGGCTCTAAGTGAACACAGCGGGCAGCATAAAACTTCACCGGGCCCCCGAAAATTTTCATCGGGGTGCACCAAAATCGCGCTGGGGCCCAGCTAATTACAACACGCCCCGAGAACTTGCGACGAGACCCCCAAATATCGCGTTCTGGACCCAGAATTCCGTCGGTAGTCTCAAACAAATTTGGATCGGGTCATCACAAATTACCCTCTGCTAGCACAGCGTGGCCCCAAAAATCACATCTGAACTCGATAAAAATTAAGCCGGTGCCCTCTAAAATAATGAGATTCCGAAAAAAATACATGTCCGAGTCAGGAAAATATCTCCAGAGCTCCAAACATACCCACAGATGCCTTCAAAAATTGCGTACGGCCCCCCAAAAAAGCGTAAAGGAGCTCGAAAAATCGCGGCGAGACACAAAAACATAGCGCCGGGTTCCCCAAAAATCAGGTCGGGACTCGGACTATAAATAATTCAGAAGTCACGAAAAATTGCGTCGAACCTAGAAAACTACTCCCGGAACGACGCACCTGGGCCCGAAAAGTCGCGCCGGGACCCCGAGAAATTATACCAGAGCAACCAAGGTTGTGCTGGGGTCCCACAAATGTGTGATAAGGAGCCTCAAGTAAACAGCGGAACCCTAGGAGCACAATGGGAGGCCGAAGATACACCAGGCCCTCCAAAGCGTACCGAGTTTCGCAAAAAGCGACAGGGCCTTCAAAAATATTGCTGGGGCCTCCAAAAAGCGAATTGGTCGTAAAAAAGGAACAAAAGACCGGACTCCAAATAAAGACATCGGCGTCTTCGAAAACGCACCGATACCTCAAAAATATCATCGGTGTACAAAAGCAACAAAGCTCTAAAAAAAAAAAGCCGTGTCTCAAATATGTGCCGGGACCCTAACAAAAATTGGATGGAGCTCGAAAACACATCCGTAGACGAAGAAAAAGGCAACGGGTAAAAAAGCGAACACCTAGCTAGGGTCTCGGCTCGGTAGACCATCTGGGAGCAAATTTAACCAAAGAGATGAGGTGCATCAAAGCTCAGTGTCCCCGAATTTCTTAACCACCAGAAAATGTGGGAAGAAGAAAACTAATACATCGAATTGAATTCATCGAATTTTCCAGGCGAGCCTCCATACCAGTCATTCCACATGTAAAGTATGGCACAAGACTATCATGTGACAGCAATTAGCAAAACGTGGGACGCCTAGCAGAAACTGGAGAAGCGCACGTAGTGTGGCGAATGCGCCGAGTGCGCAAGGCGGGTGTACATGTGCACGACTGTTGGCGTTTTGGCGCCCGGGCGTGATTAACTGGAATGCCTGAAATCGGATAATTTTATATATTTGAGTGATTTGTACAGGTGTAATTTCAGCAGTTTGAGGTGACTAATCAAGGGATATCAAAAGAATAACCTTTGAACAGGATGGGAGAGTAAGTGTTGAAATCTGGTGATTCAGAAATGAAGGTGGCATATTTGGCCCCCTCCACAGGACTGTTAAGTCGGTCACTAATTATTCTTTAAAAATAAAACAAAAAAGATCCATTTTAAAAAATAGTGGTGGAAATCTTGGGACTTTAAAAATGGGAGTCGGTGGGACCCTTCCAAATCAGTTTACCCTCCTCTAGCGCAAATCCTAGGTCCACCACTGCCATGACATGATATAATTTGGCCTGCTGATGGCCCTGATCCGCCGCAATGGACGGTATACCGCGCGGTCCCTGTCCGCCACAGTGGACGGTGCGCTTCGCGGCCCTGTTCCGTCATAGTAGGTGTGCTCCACGGCCACGGTCCACCACAGTGGACGGTGTACTCCGCGACCCCGGTCCGACACAGTGGACGGTGTGCTCTGCGACCCTGGCCCGCCACAGTGGACGGTGTGTATTTCACGGTTCTGGTCCGCCATAGTGGACGGTGTGCTCCTCGGCTCTCGTCCGCCACAATAGACGGTGTGCTTCGCGGCCCTGGTCCGCAATAGTGGACTTCAGGGTCGGAGAAAACGGGCTTTTCCTGGATAGTTTCCCTCCATAGCATGATCCTCTTCACAAAATTATCCTCCATGTTTTCCATTTGAACGTTTAAGGGTGTTGTTCCACGATTCCACGAAGGGTGTTGTCCTGTGGTAAAGTGCTCCAGATTCACCGGAAACTGCAAAGTGATATTCTGATGTCACAGGTTTGAATGAAAATATCCTATCGGTATTTCATCACTCAGAAATTGTCCTATCCCATCCAGGATTACAAAGTATAAATTCAACCGTGGTGAACGGTGCGTACTCCACGGCCCAGGTCTGTCACAATAAACGGTGTGGGATAAGTTACGGCATTGCATCATCTTTCCGAGCAGTTTTCTGTGCATTAGTTGTCTTTCCTCGCATCCTACCGTTCACCTTACCATCAGTAGGTACCCATGTCACCCATGTATTAATATTTATCAATTCGTCACAGCCATTGAACCTGCTTGAGACACCGCTGCTCTTGTTGCACATTTCGATGGATGGATATTGATGGCATCAGAAAAGCATATTCTCCCAGCAGCGAGACTGACCTTACCTCCACGAGGGTAATGATTACAGGTACTGACAGCGGCGCGGCCAGAAATGCTTCTGGGTGCGGCACCCTGTGGCCTTATTCGTGTCCCTCGCACCTATATGAAAACTCCTCTTACGTCTGCCATTTGTTCCTACTGTCCGACATTTTGAACCTCTTTATATTTGCCCCCGGAACAGAAACAAATAAGGTCCGGTCACACAGAGTCGGGTCATCTCAGGTCTTTCGTTCCATCATGTTGTACTACTTACGTGGCTCTGAAACCGAATTCAAATTTCACTTCACAAGGAGCAGTAGCATTCGGCATAAGACGAGTGTGTGCGCAATATCACCAAAGCAGCTGACGAGCACAAAAATCCAACTACACACACAAGACCACAGTGTTGAATATACATGCTACTTGACCTGACCTAACGCCATTGACCTTGTCATATATTTGAAAGCAGAATGTCTACATCATTCTTATATCATGTTCTGCATGCGAAGTTTTCCCCTTACTACGATAAGAGATAATTTGATCCGACCTCAGTTTAGTAACCTTGACCTTAATTAAAATTTCCGGTTGATCTCAACAGAGTTTGATTGATTTTATGAAAGAACAACGATTGCGCTGATTGATGCCTGTGATCGGTTGTGCATTTTAATTTGTTTGATGTCGTGTGTGGTGACTGACTAGACTCCGCGATCATGACTGCATCAATGCACATGATTAATCAGAGGACATTGTTTTCGATTTATCTGCTTTTGTGGAAGCTGTGCCCCTTCCCCGACCCTGAACTCGCACCACCACAAATTTGGCTATGCCCCTCCCTAATGTTAGGCATCAAGGAAACATTTTCACCCATCGTTATCACAGTTCAGGTCTGCTGTGCTCTGATGCTCCATCAAGGCCGGTGTGTTTTAACCTGCATCTGATCGCTGAAGTATTTTTATTTAAGCCGGTGTGTGTTTGTTGGTGTGTGGAGTGAGGAGGAGGGTAACGGTGACGGTAACGATAGATCCGAGGCCACTGTATGGCACTGCAGTCGCATGCTATTACTCAGAGTTGTTATGTTGACATGTATTGTGCACTGCTCTATTAATTATGTGACTTCACCAGTTATTGGACGATTTTCCCCGTTGGTGAGAATGCTGAATAAACATAAACATACACATCGTCGAATAAAAACTCATAATTTCTGAGATCTGAAAATACAGTGGCGAAATCCGATAAGTTTTTAGTTGGAGGGGGAGGGGGAGGTCTAGTGCGTTGGCACTTCGCCCCCCCCAATGTTTTTAAAAAATCGACACCCCTGTGCTGATAGCAAACCTTTCTGTGTCGATCACCACGCAGGTGAGGATCGATATTATCACGGCCCAGACGCCCAGTTTCGTGGCCCTAATTGACGCCCTGAGGCGTACTGTTCAACGCAATCGCGAGCGGCCCTCCTGGAAGGAACTCCTGGAAGCCCTATTTCCCCGCCAGAAGCTCGGAGACCAGAAGCCGTTCCAGCCGCTCCTGTGGATGCACTCAGAACTGCGTACAATAGGAGATGCCGCGCACGTCCGTGAGCTGTTGAAAGCTAATTCTTCAGCGGCTGCCGCAGGCAGCTTGAGCAGCATTATCTTTGTTGTCAGAGGAAGCTCCTCTGAGCCAGCTGGCCACCGCAGCTGACAGATTCTTGGAAATCTCGGCTTCAGGCCTGGCGTCAGCAATGGCGGCAGGATACTCAGCAGAGCAGACGGTGGCAGTCGGCGCAGTGTTTCAGGACACCAGTACGCTGGCCACATTACAGGGTATGGTCGCGACGTTAACGGTGGCGGTCAGTCGTCTGGAATCCGTCGGCGGTCAGTCGCCTGGAATCCGTCCTGAGTGACAGGTCACCAGAGTGAACGGGCAGATGTCACTAGTCCCATTGCCATCGGCGGTGCCATCGGCGGTACCATCGGCGGGGCCATCGGCAGGACCATCGGCGGTGCCATCGGCGGTACCATCGGCGGTGCCATCGGCGGTACCATCGGCGGTGCCATCGGCGGTGCCATCGGCGGTACCATCGGCGGTGCCATCGGCGGTGCCATCGGCGGTACCATCGGCAGTGCCATCGGCGGTACCATCGGCGGTGCCATCGGCGGTGCCATCGGCGGTACCATCGGCGGTGCCATCGGCGGGGCCATCGGCGGGGCCATCGGCGCTACCGCTCCGATCGCAGCCAGCAGTTTTACGCTTTTTCTACATGCCCATTTTCATTTCATATTTGGGGAGGGGGAATTCATTATTGGAGGGATAAAATTTAACATGGGGGGGGAGCGTATGCCCCTCCAAAAGTATACAAAACAACACGCATGTCACTAAGTACTTCATAGATAATAACCACGGTCCACGTTCACACATTTATATCTGAATTATGATTCCCGGGACACGCTCGCACTATCCAAACAACACACAAAAACACGTCCTCATTTAAGAGCTGGCAGATGTAACAGGACTTTACACTCACCGGCCGGAGGCCACTCTACGGAAGAAGCTCACGACCGCCTGCATCCTCGCCTGACAAATTCACTCCCGCGTGCCCCAGTAGATATCGATCGGATATTCGTCCACCAAATCGATGATGAGTTGTTTAGCACCTAACCTATAATCGGAGGGCCGGTGGATCGCAGCTGAGGTGAGCGATAAGTAGCCCCAAGTCCAATTTCCCAGGCACGAGTTAAAACACTACGGATCGCAGCGGCGAAGATAAGCACGAGGGATGCGCCGTACGGAGGCGAGCCGCCACCCGATCACACCACCACCAACGACGCCGACGCTGCACCCTACGGCCACCGAGCGGAACTTGCCAGGAGCCAGGACATCGGGTGATCGTCGATGGTCTGCCAGTCTGCGCGCGCATGTTGATATAAGCTCAGAAGCCGCAGCTCATTCTGCGGATTACAAAAGAAATAATCAAGTGTGCTTGAACAATATATTGAAGATTTTGTGCGCATTAGGATAGCACATAAACATTAGAAAAGTACTATGAGAAGTAGGGTATTTAAAAGAATTCGACTCAATCTATTTGTGGAGTTCTTGTGTACTACCATCAGTCGATGCCTGCCACGAAAGGCGATACAAATAATGCGCAGCCAAGGCAAACGAAAGTCACCTATCTCCAGTAATTGTTTGGAATAACCGATGTGATGACTTTTTAGATATGTGATACGAGAGTCGACGGATATCTTCAGTGATGCCGAATTCAATGGTAGTGCTAGCTTACTGGCATAGCGTAAATGATGGCACAGTAACAACTGCCCAGTAAGTTCATAAAGTTGAAGTGTGTAAACTTAACAAGGGCCCATCCAGGTTAAGTCCGTAAAGGGACGATACCATAAGCCTGAACAAATAGAGACCACCCATTACCCCAACCAACACCACAGCCTAAATTCCAAAGAAACCGCCCGCAAACATCTCACACCCCTATCCATGCCTATCTACCTTACCTGTCCAGCCCTATTTACTGGATTCGGCGCTGAATGACCATCGCAGTCGATGCGCCCCTAAGCCCAAATAACCAACCAACCAACCTATTTACTGGATCCTGTGTAGCATAAACATGGATTGAGTGCCCTACCAATAATTGTCAAATTCCATCCATGCCTGCATAAAGGGGCCTATGCTGTGCACAGGGTGGGAATTAAGGCACTTCTTAAGAGATTTTATCTCTTAAAACATTTTTGCACTCCGAGTTCATACTGGATAGGATGGGCTCCACATGTACTCCGACACAAACATGCAGAAGGAACACAATACGACCGAAAAACAAACACACGGCAACATCCACCAAACAACATGCTATTCTACTTACGGTTAACAATCAAACTAGCCACTTTTCGCACCATCAATTACACAAACAACATCCAAACACACCACACACTCGGGCACAACCACCAGAAATGCTTCCCAGAAATGACGACAACAACGCGCGAACGCCGCTTGCAAGACCGCGCCTGCGCACTGAATAAAGTGGCCTCCGGACGCTCCAAATTCGGCCGAGTCGCCTCCAGAAAACTGCTTTCGAGCCACCCTATGGTGGGAATAATTGACAGTTTTAAGAGACGTTTTCCGGAGGCGCGGAGTGCACCGTTCAGAATTGGCTGTGTTGGTGTTTTCTGTTCTGAAATCCAGCTGTCGACGAATCGAAACAACGCAATTTTGCTATGGCGTCATAAGAATTAGCAACTTTGAACGCATCGTTACTCGCGTGGCTCCAGAATGACACCAGCTTGACTGGACGTGTGCTTTGCGAGGGAGGCGAGTTGGTACTTCCCTATCTCGTGGTGGAAGCGTCGCGGTCCCGCTGATAGGTAGGTACGCGTATTTAGGTGGACTTTTGAGTTGAAGCGTGAGGTGTCCTTGTTTCTGTTTGATACTCATAGCCTAGTGGTGGAACTGACGTAAACGTGAAGCACCGAGTAATGGTAATTACTAATTTGAATTATAGTGCCATCCATGACTTCTTTGTTCGTTGGTATCGGCGCTGAACAAAGCCAAAACCAGTTCTAACGAGGCGCAAACAAGCAAGCAAGGGTTCTAGGTTTGGTTATGCTTCTCTGTTGAGTTCAACAATTTTTTCAAAAACATCTTACATTTAAAACATAATGACAACTTAACGCGCCGTGCAGGGCCTCTGAAAACTATGCCCACGAGAGGGGGCTGTTTCCCCCCCCAGATCTCGTCTCCTATCATAGCTAGAGGAACGCAATTTTCAGGGTTGATGGGTATGGTGGTGGACTATCGTGAGCAAATTTCAAGACAGGTCAATATCTTCAAGGTGGCTTGGCTTGGCATGGCTTGGCTTGACATGGTTTGACATGGTTTTGGATTGCTGTGATTGTGTTTAAATGCTCCAAAATGGGCATCAATGATATTTTGGACATAACTAATGATGCAATACAGATGATATACCCAACATTTGACCTCAGGTCACATCAGCTATTTATCAGGTCATTTGCAGGCAAATGACCCAACTGTTTAAATTGCACAAGTTTCACACCCATTTCACCCCCATGAAGCATGCAAAGAGGTTATGTTTGGTTAAGTTATGCTAGTTTATGCTAGTTTAGACTTTTGTTGTATGTTATAGTTGAATATATATATAATAAATTTGAAAATATTCATATTTGTTTCCTACATGTTTTTTCTCAAAACGGTTCAGGCTAGCTTAGGGTAGGTTGGGATAGATTAAATTTTTGTAATTAAATTTGTGTAGGAAAATATGTGTAAAAATTTTCCGTTAAACACAAATTTTCTTTCTTCCATATAATAGGCTGGGTTATGTTACATCTTTTTTTTAAATATTTTGAACATTGCTTTTTGTGCTATATTACTGCAAAATGAAGCCACTTTTTGGGTGTCATTTTGCCGTCTGACTTTCCTTTTCTAAAAAAACATTGTGCTGGGTTAGATTGCACTAACATAGGTTAGGTTTTTTAATGTTCAAAGTTTTAGAACCAAAATTATTTGGTGATTATCCTTTTTTTAGATTTCTTCTTACATGCATGGTTAGGCAGTATTATTACAGTTGAAAGTAGCCACTATGCAGCTTGTACACACATTTTACCTCCATGAAGTGAACTAAAGGGTTAGGTTTGGTTGAGTTAGACTAGGCTGGGCTTTTGTTATATATTAGAGGGGGAGATTATTTTGTAAATTTTCAACCAAAAATGGCATTATTGTGCTTTAAGGTGGTTGCAAGACAAGGTGTACACACATTTGCCTCCATGATCGAAACAAATGGGTTTGGTTTGACTAGGTTAGTATATTTTATTTTTTAGTTTGTAAAAAAATGTGTAAAATTAAAAAGAACATTGTTTTTTCTTTTCAATAACAATGTTAGGTTGGGTTATGTTTTCCATTTGAAAACAAAGAAAATGAATTGCTTGATATTTTTCTAACTTTCTTTCAGGCATTTTGTTACAAATGGAGGTTAATGTAGGTTAGGTTAGGTTTTGTTGCATTTGTATATTTTAAAAACATATCTTTGATGCTGTTTTATGCTTTCATTCTATGCCTAAACCAAATCCCATTGTTGGGTGTTATCTAGCTCAGAACCTGCAAAGTAAGCATTTGCACAGAAAATGAGTGATCCTATCATATTGGTCACATTCATAAGCTTTGTATTTGAAGGTTAAATTCCAAGAGCTTGTATAGCAATTTAAGGTGCAAATTTGCCAAGAATTATGGTTTTTCTTCAATAACAGGTTAGGCATGATTAGGTTTGATTAGGTTTTTTAGTTTAATTTCTTGTTAATAAAAAATGAATTCAGAAAAAGGTGTTTTCTTGCATGGAAGCTTATTCTAGGCTCCGTTATGCTACTTCTTCTCTTCGTATTGAACATTAATTCTTATGCTATATTACCCAAGACATGAGTGGTTCATTATCTTAGTCACATGCATACACATTGTATTGGAAAGATGCATACAAAATTAAAGCTTAAAGTAAAGTTTACCAGTTTTGAAGTCTTGGCATTTTTGTGTTTTTGCCACAAACAGTTGTTTATTTTCTAAAGGTTATGCTGTTTTTTTTTGGTTGAACTGTTGCATTATTCATCATGCCCCAGTGTAAGATAAAGGTTTGTTGCTTGCTGTGAGATATTCAAACAAGCACAGATGGATGTCAAAACTTGCCATAAGTTAGCCATTGAATTTTTTATTATTTTTTTTAACCAAGTTATAAGCCAAGTTGCTTATTTGTCTTATTTGTCTTTTATAAGTCTTTCATTTGCTTTGATCTAATTTAGGAATATTTTTATTTGTGATCAATGGTGCAATCAGGATTTTCCTAAGTAAAAAAGGTGATGAAACAGAGAAAGTATCTGGTGGCCTTACACATACAAATATATAGTTCTTTGTTGAAAATTTCACGTTCTATTGTTTGATCTAGTGTATTTTTGGGTCCTAATGTGGGGTTGGGGCAAGGCCCCCTACTTGGCTGCTCTGCTAATGATAATGATTAAATTGATGTTATTTTCTGTTGTGTGATCAACATCCTACCCCTGGGCTATTCTTCCCCCATGTGTGCTTGTTTCTTTTTCTAGGCCCATCCAGCTTGTAATTCACAAAGCTAATTGTGCAACCAGAGTGGAAGTATGGAAAAAGAAGCTTGGGAGTATTTAAGATGCCCTAGCAGAATGAGATGGGCATTCTGCAAGTTTTTGTGCAAACTGGCTACTCACCTACCATCAAATCTAGATGTATGTCATGTGATTCAGTGTAATTTACCCAAACAAACTACTGTAACAATGAACCCACTGGCATAACCACATGCCCTGTGGCTCCCAATGCATCCTGCAGCCTCAGATGTTAACTAGTATGGTATGTGAAATACAGGTAGTGATGCTGATGTGTTATTTTTGTGTATGAATGTTTGCTGCATGTCTGCTTCCACTATTGACCACAAAATATTTCATTTCTTTATCAATGTGTGAGTTATGCCCAGGCAATCTATAATAGCCACTGTATGTGGAGGGCATGTATAGTGGGAAAAAAATGGTCACTGCATGCACATGCGAATGTCAGCTATGCCACTTCTTTCATTGTCCATATATTTGCTTCATGTTGGTGTGCATTTGCTTTTAATCTTAACATCATCAAAATAATGTTTTGGTGTTTATGTGAAGCATGGGTATTGTGCATTTTGTGCATTGGAAATATCTCCTTTCCATGTTTTAAGGACAAGGCATGCATGATCTAAAATGTAAAGTGTTTGTGTCCAGGATGTCTCAAATTGCAGCATTGACCCCTAACACCCCCTACCCATATGCACATAGCATATCATGTTGTACCATGAAAACATTTAGATGAAAACTGGTACATTAAGCTGCTTGGCTTAGTATCAGATCTGATGTATTGTCACCTACAGGGCTAATGTGGGACTGCCTATTCTGAATAGAAATCAGCTGGTAATGATTTATAGCTTGTTTTATGAAAGTTAGCTTAGGGTTTACCTGAACATATGCCCTGCAAGTCCGAACTGCTGCATGACTTAGGAAGCACCTGGTGCTCTTTTTCAGCATCCTGGACAACAAATTGAAGAGCAGTGACTTTGTTTGTCACCTATAGTTTACTTTCTTGTGGTGATGATGAATCTTTTTCGTCCCCAGATGCCAATCCTTCTATTTGAGTACTTAAGGTTGAGATGCTAAGCAAGTAAATTGGTCGAAAAAGCACGTGATCCACTGAGATGAGAAGTTGCTCTTAGAATAACGTCACCTGAAAGCACTCAAATATGGCACGACGAAAAGAATATAGTGCAACATGCTACATTTGCAAAGCCATCATTCGTAGTGAGAAAAACTTGAACAGACATTTCCATCGTCGCCATGCAAATGAACTTAGTTCGCTTGGCAAACAAGGAAAGCTGTTGTCTCATTATTTGTTGTTGATGTCAAAGAGAATTCGCTACAAGGCTTATACACATGCATCAACAGAAAGCATGCCATCTGCTGATAAGGGACAAGGGACTACTGTGAGCAGATCTACCAAATTTGCCATGCAAGAATGCACGACACCTGTCATTTATGTGGTGGAATCATCTGAATCTGACGGTCAAAAGGATAATTAATGTAATCCAGTGCATGGCGAGGCGTCACCCGAAGCGCATGAACCCGCACTTGGTAAATTACATCGTGCAGCCAGTGTCTCGGACCGAAATTTCCTAGGAAGTATTGATCCATCACATCAACATAGTAATAGTGATCTAGCATGCCATTCGACAGCCACACAGGTAGCTGATCTGGCCTTATCAAGTGGTCACAAGGTGGGACAAACAATTGGTCCACAGCTAGAAGTTATTGAACAACCATGTGATGCCGTTGTAGATTCTTCAGTTAGTCCGCATGAGTTAATCCAGTTAGTTGGCAGAACAACGCAAACACAAACCAGTGATGAGGCTGCAGGAATTGGTACTAGAAATGTGAAAATTGTATTTGGCAAGTCTTCTGTGAATGCTAAAGATCAGCTGGACGCACATACTAAGCTTCACAGCATCCTCATAGAATTGTCCAAATTGCACACTGCTGTTAATGATCTGGGCAGCAGACTGGCTCATTCGGTCAGCGGTGACGCACCTACCGAAAACGAAAGCCATGGTTGTAAATTGGATTGGGTTCTCAAGAAAGATACCCAGCAGGGAACCTTTGGGTTTTGTTCTGTTTGCATGCAACAAAAAGACTTTATTGTATCAAAACAGGGCACAGCCAAAGCACTTAATTGGGTTATATCTGGTGTGAAAATCACCAAACAGCATGTTTTCAAGTTTCGGTGTGTGAGACACGAGAAAAGTGCTACGCATAAGGTAGCAAAGTCAAACCTTGCATTGATGAATGATTCCCAGAGATTAGATGCAAAAAGGCAGGAACTCGACCATTCTCTAACAAGGGACGTGCTGCGCATAGCATATTATGGGGTGATGAGAAACCATTCATACCGAGATTTTCAGCTTTTCATGCGGACACTGTTCACTTCTTTGGAGAACGGTCCGAACTTCAAGTTGATAGAACGTAACGTTCACAGAAAAACGGCAGCTAGTGCTACAGATGTTTTCTTCAAATCGTACTCTGGCATGCTGAACCATTTCCTTTGTTCACCTAGTGTTGTCACAGGAAGAATGCGACACCTGCAATTGAGTGCAGATAAGGTGACTACAGGTAACATCACTCGACAGGTCATTAATGCCCGATTCATAGATGTGGATGGGAAACCGAAAGTGGTTAATCTCTCCATAGATGTCATACGTAACCGCGCATCAGCTGAAGATCGAGAGCTGGGAATCCGCCACGAGTCAGATGCCATTGGCTGCTTTGAACACATTGTCAATACACTGAGTACTGTGACTCTTTCCTTGCATTATGATGATATCTCAAAGATGGTTTTGGCATTAAGCACAGATAAAGAGGCAGTTTATGCTGGTGTGCATAGTGGCGTTGCTTCCCTTTGGAGGAAGAAATTTGGGAACAAAAAGTTTTTGCATCTAACTGATCGAGCCCACAAGGTAGAAAAGTTGCTGGATGCAGGATTGATGTGCTTTGACTGGGTGCGGGAAATGGTGAAGTCTCGTTTACCACACATTATAAATACGTTCAGGAACTCCTCGAAGATGGAGCGACTAGCAAGGAGTGTGAACCCTGCCTTCAAAAAACTTCGTAACACTGTGGAAACTCGATTTTTGGAGTACACATTCGCCTCGATCCAGTCCGTCATAAGTCAGCTCGGTGATATCATTATGGCAGTTGAAAATGCTGAGCGTGTGCAGGCGAACGATCCATCTCGCTTGTCCACTTTACGGTACCTTTCTGACCCAGATTTTGTGCCATCCTGCTTGGTGTTGATGTATACAATCCAGTGTGCTTTGAATATCAGTAAGAGAAGTCAAAAAGATCACTATTCTGTGGGATGATCGTGATGCGATGGCACAGTTTCGGTGGAAGATACGGCAGCTGAAAATCAATCCCTTGACAAATGATCTGCTTCGAAAGCATCGTTGTGAATATCACATGGGGAAATTTCAAGGTTTCGATCTGAATGACACAAGGAATATGGTAGCATCTCACATGCGACATAACAGGGCATCCGATGAGACAGCCGTAATAGATTACGCGCTTGCATTTCAGAAGTCACTTGAGCGTCAGGTTGAAGTCGCGGACAGGCTCATTTCAGTGTTTGATGATTATCTTGATGTGCATGAGGTAGAGGCGAATTTGGCTTCGGTATTTGATATCACCACATATCCACAAGACATGCCTTTTCTTCAAAGTTTTCAGAATCAGGAGTTCCTCACTGTATGCGAGTTTTTCAGTGATGATGGCGTGTTACATTTTCCAAAGAAGCTCTGTTCAACTACGTGTGAACTCAGATATTGTGCATGTTTAGAAAATCAGTTCATTTTGTTCAAGAGTCGCGTAGTGGAGCGTATGCGCTCATGCGAAAGCTGGTACACACGGCGTGGTAATACGAAGAGCCTATGTATAGCGAACGCTCTAGCGCATTTTCTAGTACCTGCACATAATCTACACCTCGATATACCGGATGTAGTTGAGCTGATAGAAATTGCTTTGCTCTTGTCCCATTCACAATCGGATACAGAGAGAACCGGTAAAGTCTTGAAAGACACCTCTGAAGTACGCTTTGCTGGAAAATATCATGAATTGAAACCAGAGAGTCGGGATCGTTGTGCAAAAGAAGTATTCATTAAATCTTTTGGTGTTCCAGCAAACGAAGCCCCGCTAGATGTGTTTCACCGGGTTTGGATAAAAGAACACAAAGGGGTTTTGACACAGAAGCCAAAGCGAGCTTCGGGGTACATGAACCGTTTGACAAAATCACTTGTGCACTTTGTAAAGTGTTCTGAGTTCGACGAATGCCTTCTGCAAACTAAACGAAGCATGCCCGAGGATGGTCACCCTGAAAGTGACATATCGCCTCAAGCCACACCTACGCATTCTCTGACTAGAAGTGGTGACATTTCCGATTCAGATGCGCCAACGTATTCAGACATTGAAATTCTGCCTAATAGTGGAACAATTTTACAGCAACATAGCAAACAATTGAAGTTGGACAAATACTTTAAAAAAACCTGGAGATACTTCTGTTTGTAATACTTCTTTTCAAGAATTCCATGAGTCTGTTACAGAAGATGTTCCGGATTTCGGGTACGATGCATTGCCTGGAAACTCACAAATCGCACATAGTGCGTCGAGCCCACATCATAGTATTGCTGAATCGGTTGTTCGACCTTCAAAGCAGATGAAGTTCACATCATTAGTTAATTATTCAACAACAGACAACTGTTCGCTGAATTTGTCAAATAATTACGTGCCCAATGAATCTTCTTATGGAGCCTATTTGGACTCTTCCTGCATCAGTGATAGTAATACGACGTGGTTGAAAGACAGTTCGTCTATGCTCGACATCCAAGACCAAATTACTAGTGAAGCTGTTTGTATGCCAAGTACACAACCAGCAACTGGTAAATTCGTGCGAGCCACGCCAAATCCTAGGCCAGTGTTAAATCGCCTCAACGATTGCTATCTGATCTCTACTTTACAGGTGTTGCCACTGCTCGAAATTGAATTATCCACACCACCAGACGATGTAGTCCGTATGCTTGCGGAATTTTATGATGGCGAAGGGAATTACGATCCGGCACCACTGAAATCGTTTCTTGGCAAACGGCATAATCTGTTCTGTAACGAGCAACAGCAAGATGCCTCCGAGGCGTTGGAACTGTTGTTAAAAACGTTATTAGCTTCTGGATGTAATCTTAGAAATATGTGTATTGCATTCAGCGAAAGAACGGTTTGTGAGTCATGCACATTGTCTACGGAAAAAATACAACATGACTTAATGCTGAGAGTGGGTGTAGCAAATGCTGGTGTAAATCTGCGCACTGCTATACAGGGTGCAGTTGATAATAAATTTGATGGCGATCTTCAAATGACATGCGCTGCATGCGGGAGTGCTTCAATATTGACGACTTGCTCGATTTGTCCTCCTGAAGTAGTTATTATCCACTTGGAATACGAAGCTTATGGTAATATCGAACATGTCCTCGAGTATGGTGTTAAAGATGCATCATTATTCACTGATAATGGATTGTACGATTTAATTGGAACCATACAACATCATGGTTCAGACCGAGGATCTGGGCACTACATTTGTGTTATAAGGGACAAAAACAACGTGTTTGTATGTGATGATGATAAAATCAAAAATGTCACTTATATGGGATCACTGGCATGGAAATCATCTGCTGCGTACCTGCTAATTTATAAACGAAGCCACATTGAAGTGCCGTATTGAACAGCTCTAAAGAAGTATTGAACACATGATGACGAAAAAGATTCTGGAGCGTGCCTCCACCATCACTCCATAAGGTAATCACTGCAACGTCGTGCATCATGCATATATTCCCAATGAACGCCTATTTGGAAGCCTGATGAAAGCCATTCTGGAGCGTGTCTCCGCCAGGATTCCGTAGGGAATCGCTGACTGGGCATCCTGCGGGGATTGCCAATTAATGCCCATTTGGGAACATGGTGACGAAAGCCATTCTGGAGCGTGTCTCCGCCAGGATTCCGTAGGGAATCGCTGACTGGGCATCCTGCGGGGATTGCCAATTAATGCCCATTTGGGAGCATGATGGCGAAGGTTATTCTGGAGCGTGTCTCCGCCGGGATTCCGTAGGGAATCGCTGACTGGGCATCCTGCGGGGATTGCCAATTAATGCCCATTTGGGAACATGGTGACGAAAGCCATTCTGGAGCGTGTCTGCCAGGATTCCGTAGGGAATCACTGACTGGGCATCCTGCAGGGATTGCCAATTAATGCCCATTTGGGAACATGGTGACGAAAGCCATTCTGGAGCGTGTCTGCCAGGATTCCGTAGGGAATCACTGACTGGGCATCCTGCAGGGATTGCCAATTAATGCCCATTTGGGAACATGGTGACGAAAGCCATTCTGGAGCGTGTCTGCCAGGATTCATACAGAGAGTATTATAATTCGCAATTGTGGCCATCAACACAACGTGTCGACATCCTTATTGTTTTTCATTTCATTTTATTTCATTTCAACATACGGCATCCGAGTATTATGCCATACTGCAGTGACGAGCAAAGGTTAATACGATAAAATGCGTTTAGACAAGGCTAATAATTGCTGTCTTGTAACCGGTGAAATACCGAGTCGATGTAATAGGTTGACGGCATTTTCAAATATTTGGAATGTTAATAATGCGACGTTAGTTGGAGACTTGGAAAATCGAGATAGTTCATGTGTCTTTTGCTTCAATACATCCCATTTGCACTATTTTTCTTGCATCTCGCAGGAGATGTATCATAACCTCCACAGTTCATAACCTCCACAGTTCATAACCTCCACAAATTCAATATACCCGAAGCGGTCGTAACCTCCACAGGTCATAACCTCCACAGCTCACAACCTCCACAACTACGAAGCGTTCATAACCTCCACAGCTCACAACCTCCACAAGTCCGCAGCGTTCATAACCTCCACAGGTCGTAACCTCCACAACTCCAAGCGGTCGTAACCTCCACAGGTCATAACCTCCACAACTCCAAGCGGTCGTAACCTCCACAGCTCACAACCTCCACAAGTCCGCAGCGTTCATAACCTCCACAGGTCATAACCTCCACAACTGCGAAGCGTTCATAACCTCCACAGCTCGCAACCTCCACAGATTCAAGAACTTCATTATTTTCTAGAAGCATCACTTCAGATAGCTATCGATAGGTAGCAGCACGGTCTAGGTATTACAATCATGAGATTGAATGCTGAACCATAGGTAACAATATTTGTCGCCAGATGGCAGGATGATACTATTGAATAGAGTTCGGAAGCCCGCGCATCGACGCGTGGGAAAGTATTGCGTGGCGCAGTGGCAGATGGTCGTATATCATTTGCACGTTTTTCGCCCGCAATGTATCGACGCGTGGGAAAATAATGCGACACGCAGTGGCGGATGATCGCATAACCTTTACATGCTATCCGGCCGCAATATGATGCCTTTTCGTGTCCTCGTCACCATAGGCGTAGGAACGTCTAAAAAAAGTGGGTGGGTCAGGATCAACAGCAGTGACGCACCCAGGAATTTCGCAAAGTACCATGGTTGAGCACTTTTGGATAGATAACCCGATAATTTTAACAGTGAACACACAACTTTTACCGCTAAGATGGGGACTGCTAAAGGAGTGGGGTAGGCCCCTGGGCGCGCCTATGGCTTACAACAACATGCGATACTGAAAAATAACTGTCATCACAGCAAAAGTACTTTCAAATTCACACTTCTCGCTGGACTTGGAACTCTTTTCACGACTGATGGATTCTTCTGTAATAATAGGCTTATCTCCCTGATGCGAGTGAAAGCATTAGTATTACTGTTGAAACAAAATTTCTTCAACTTCTGCTATGTGCGTATGTGTAGGGGTGGGTGCAAGCTCATTACAGCCTCACTAATGGCTAAATTGTGTGCCCTAGTTTCTATGATATAGTACTAAACGTCTTTAAGATGTCACCCGTTGTTCACCGATGTTGATGAGGAGAAAGAATAGAACGCCTGTGCAAATTACCCCGTAAACGAAAATTTCGAAATGGCGGAAAGAAGCGGGGGTCATTGTGAGTTCACCGATCGATACTTTAGCACAATTCAGATTGTTCTTCATTGAGTTGAGTTCTTCCGCTTAGACATTCTTCGCACCTTCATATTTTCATGGCAAGTTACTAGAATGTGAAGGTGAGAAAGGGTCTGATTTTGTTTAGATTGCCAGATATAGCCATACTTAGTACCTATTATTTGCCCACAGATGCTTCCCAGGCAGCGTTCACCTTACGATTTTGCACTGGCTGCTGGCAAGAACGAAGCTTACTTGCTGGTCCATGGCAAAATAATTATCATGATTGTTGCTGGAGAGGATGAGAAAGGAAAACTGGTCATCGCTGGTTGAAGATGCTTTGATCCGGTGTGTGGGAGACCAAGATTGGCAAGCGGACAGGATGGGAAAAACGCAATAAATAATAGTACATGATATTGTGTTCGTCCTCAGGGCCTAACTCCAACACATTGGTGATCAGTCGCTTGAAACATTTATGTAGTACACATCGTGCACTTTAGAATATCCGCCACTTGAAACGAAATGCTGCAACTGCATCATGTGGCACCCGCCTGAAACGGAATGAAAGCCTTATTTTGGGGGACCAACAAATCGGTGCAAAATAGCTGACAGAGAGAACACACGGCACCTCATAAAGTCATAACGTGTTCAGACTTAAGAGCCGCAAGGGCCAATCCTGAATTCAATTTGATGACTAGCTCTCTTCTTCCCACGTTTTTTGTTGGCTAAGACATCCGGATAACCGCTTAGCTTTCACGCACCTCATCCCTGATTAAATATCAACGCTTCCAGATTGGCTACCGAACTGAGTCTCTAGTTAGGTGTTCTTTTTAACCTTTCCGATTTTTTATCTTCGGGTGTGTTCTAACACGCGCCCGGGAGGGCCTCTGAAAATTACGCGTACTGGAGGGGGGGCGCGGATTCCCCTCCCCCTAAGATCTCGGCTCCTATTAAAGCTGCTGAAACTAAATTCGCAGGGTGGATGGATCCGATAGTGAACTCTATTGTGTGCAAATTTTATGACCTTAGGTCAATATCTTCAAGGTCAAATGTGTTCACATTTGTAAACATTTCCTTGTTTTGCGTGGCTTGGCTTGTCATTGTTATGGATCGCTGTGATTGTGTTTAAATGCTCCACAATGGACATCAATGATGTTTTGGACATTACTAATGATGCAATGCAGATGCTAGACACAACATGTTACCTCAGGTCACCTACATAGCAGCACTTTATCAGGTCAGTTACCTGTTCCAGTTACCGGAACCGGGCCACCCACCCGACTGCTCCGTCGAGCAGTTCGGCGCAATCGGCTTCGTGAAGAAAGGAATGAAGTACATGAATAAAGTATGGAAACGCAATCACAATCAGTACAAATGACATACAGCAGTGCATTTATGACAACATTCCAGTTGATCAAGTTTGGTTCCATTAACCTGTCATGAACTTGACCTCTGTGATCTAACATGACCTTGAAACTATATAGGATATCAATATACATCAAACAAGTCGCTAGTGTTGCCAAGAACACTTCCCTTTTGCGAATATATGGGAAGCGCATCAGCGCCGATTTTGTAGTCTGGCGCTAGGATTTAAAAAAAAACTTTAACGGCCCCTAACTTGAAAATGTTTCGGTTGATTTCCATTTTTCTTGCTTTAAACGACGCGCCGGTCATTTCTAAGTAGGTACGCAGAACATCGCGTATATCGACCGATAAAACCTGCAGGTACGAAAACCGGAGGCGTGGGCGGATTTGCCCCCCCTCCAGTGCGCGTGTTAAGGCTCCGGCCAATTTTGCTAGGGGCCCGGCACATCTTTGTGACCTGGACTCTTTTTAAAAAGCTTTGTTGCTTTTTGTGCACCGATGCTATTTTTTTAGGTATTGGCGCGTTTTCGCAGACCCCGAAGTGTTCATTTAGTGCCAGGTCTTTTGTTCTATTTCTAGGATCATGTCGATTTTAGCCATAGCATATCATCACACTTCATATCCTCATGTGACCTTGTCAGGTCGCATCACGTGCGCGTAATCCTCTCGGTGGATTCTGAGATTCTGATAACCGTTCTCGCACTTGAAGTTTTTGAGGCCTACATGCTGCATCAAACCTCCCTGTGCTTTGAGGGCCCCGTTGTGTCTTCATTCTTTTAGCTCCCGTTTGTATATTTAGAGCAGCAAAGAGTGTTTTAAGGGATGTCGCTTTTTCCAGACTCGGTACGCTTTGAAGAGCCCGGTGCATTTTCGTCTTCCAGTTTCTTAGTGTCTCGCGGTATTTATTTGGCGTTCCTCGGTCATATTTGTGCGACCCCAGCACGATATTAGGGGGACCGGTATATTTTATCGGGATCCCGTCTCGACTTTTCGGGCCCAGTCGCGTGGTTCCGGGAGAATCCGACGTCAGTTTTCTGGGCTCGACACAGTTTTTGGTGACTTATTCTGAATTATGTGAAGTCTGAGCCACGGCTTCATTTTTCGGGCCCTCGATGGCATTTTTCGTGTCCCACCGCGATTTGTCGAGCTCCTGTATGTTTTTCGGTGCCGTATGCGATTTGTTAAGGCATCTGGTGGCATGTTTTGACCAGGGAGCGATTTTCCTGGCTCGGACATCTTTTTCGGAATCTCTGTTTATTTTGGATGGTTCTGGCTTGATTCTTGTCGGTTTCCGATGCGATTTTGGGGCCACGCTGTGCTTATTTGGGGACATTGACGCCAATTTTGGGAGTCCCGAGGGAATTATTGATGCCTCGACCAGAATTTATGCGACTACCGACAGGAATTTTGGGTCCCATGTGCGACATTTGGTGGGTTTGGCGGTAGGTCACAGGGCGCGTTGTACTTATCTGACACCAGCGCGATTTTAGCGTTCCCGGCGCAAACTTTCGGGCCCGGTGCAAGTTTTTTGGTGTCCGCTGTATATATTTACTAGATGCACACTAACTCCACTGCCATGTTGGTGTGTTAAAAATCGATCCAAGCCACTACGTTCACCATTGGGTACGCATCCTAACCTGGCCTATCCTAGCATAGCTTAGCCTAACCTAACCAAACCTAAACTAACCTAACTAAACCTAACCAAACCTAACCAAACCAAACAAAACCTAGCCAGACCTAGCCAGACCTAACCAGACCTAACCAAACCTAGCCAAACCTATCCAAACATAACCAAATATAACCAAACCTAATCTAACTTAAACGAACCTAAACAAACCTTACCCAACCTAACCAAACCTAATAAAACCGAACCAATCCGAAACGAAATCTAACCAAATCGAACCGAACCTTAACGAAACCTAGCCTAACCAAACCAAACCTAACCTAACTTAGCCAAACCTAACCAAACCTAACCTAATATGACCTGACCCGACCTAACCCTAGCAGACCTCATTTAATCCTACCCTGTCCATTAAATTGACCTACGCTGCCCTTTTTCCCTACACTCCATACCCTGCTTCTCATGTTCGTATGTAAATATGACCGATACCAGAGATTGGGTGATGATTAAAATACTTCGTCAATATTGGTATACGGCCTGATACATAAAACATATACACTACAAATCCTGTGCGTAAGATGGCTCTTTATATATACTCTGTCTCCGGAAGAATGGTCATGCCATACATATATCACAACGATGTGTGGCTCTATTTTGCTTAATATGGGCATTTGGTTACTTTATATAGTCGTCCTTAACCTAACATACCATAGCCTAGCATGGCCTTACCAAAGCAGACCTGATTTGATCTGACCTAACCCTGCTCTTCCCTAACTTCATTTTCATACACGCAATAACACAGTTGTACTGCCCTGCATACACCATAAGTTATAATCACTTATATAAAATCCTTCCCACGGTAGATTGACTGGCGTGGTAGCACGTGCGACCTGTATAATTTTCAACCAATGAAGTTCGCTCAAGAAAACCCACTGATTCATCTATGCAATGAGCCGGTTGAGAAGGCGGAAAATGATGTTTGGTAATGCTTCAGGGCAGCCTTGATTGTAGGGAAAGTTGCTTCGATTTGCAAAATTTATAGGTATCGTATGAATCACAACCGTTTAAGCTATGCGTGTATACTACTTTGTATCCAAAATGTTGTCTAACCGAGATGCTGATGGGGTGGAAAGCAGAGCCTGTTTTGCTGGTCACGACACTTGTCACTCTCGTCGCGATGGCTGACCCCTGGCACACGGTAGGTGCCGATAGTCAAAGGGAAAAGTGTAGCCAGTACATGGACCTGGGTAATGCAAACAACGGCGTACCGTGACTTTTATCCGTTTCACAGTACCAGATCCAATCGTGAAAAACGAGGAAAACGGTCGCCTATTATTTACACCCTTCCTCCGGGTGCACGTGCCACGTGCGGCAAAAATGTATGCACTGCCACGCTTCGAGATTGTCTTGGCTGTGCCGTGGTGTCAATCCAGTGGTCTTGGCTGTGCAGTTGTTTGGTGTCCATCGGTCCATTGGTTTGCGAGCTATGCCGGTTGAAACCGAGCCGATTCGCCGCACGAAAATTGATCATATTCCGACTTAAAAATCCCCGTTTTGCATGCTAAACCAATTGACGACGGAGTATTTCGGCGCAACCCTTTCTCCAATCACATCGGTGTCGCTCACGTGCAGCACATTTACTCGTTCGCACGGAAAGTGTGCCCAAGGGGTAGTCAACACTCTGGGCTTTCACGTGGTGTGACACATTCCTCGTTCACCACGATGTGAGCCGAGTCGGACGCCAATATGTGGCAGTCGGGATTTTCGTCTGGATATACAGGGTTGGAATAACAACCGGCTTTCGAATGTTTGGCCTCGATAACTTTATCCTCTCCAGACAATTATGATCTGACTTTTCTAATTTGGCGGTTGCATGGTACTGTTTGACCATGGATTGTTCGGTGACAAAGTGCTCTAGATTTATTGAAAAGTGCAAACTTAACTACTGATATATATTTGAAAGAAAATATCCCTTCCATATTCGATTATTGAAGAATTGCCCTCTCCACAGCCATAATTCAGAAGGTACAAATCTAACCCTATGTGGAACCTGACGATGTTTGTAAAACATTATCGAACCTTAAGTTGAACAGACTTTCCAACGCCGTTAGGACGCCGTTTTTACCCCTAGCATGCTTAGTTCCGAGGATCATGGAGTGGACTTGACCCCTTCTTGAACGACATTATCACAGAAACGTCGTAATGTGAGGGTTAACATCGGCCCCTATGCTACTCAATTTCAAGTTGGGGGACCAATGCCTCTGCTCTCAACGTTTCGTGTACTTATACATGAAGAGTCCCACAAAATGAACTTTCCGAAACCAAAATACTGCAATTCGCAATTCCAGTCAGGTTTGGATATAGGTGGGTTATCTTGGTCTGAATCTCCTTTCCCCCACAATTCTTTGTCGACACATCGACACCAATAAATGCTACCATGCTTCACGTCACATAAAACTCAGTTTGCCGTTACCATGCAAGTTCGCACAGGTGCAGCACACGGGTACTGGCACAGGATTCTAGATGGGTATAAATCTGTACCGATTTGGAATCTACAAGAGTTCTTTTGAGTCGGATAATCATAGTGATGGTAATGGTGGCAATGATGCCAATGATGTTATTTATAACAAGTAAAAGCTGTAGACTGACACAGACATCATATCAAAATGAAACAATTATGTTCATGTTTTGTGGGTGTCTGCCAATCTCCTTCGGCAATCCCCGAAGAAGACGTTTCCTACAATATGAGTGGGCCCCAATGTAGCATTGTGATATTCAAGCAATGATTTTCTTTACCTGAATTTAATTAACACACATTTCATTTTTGGTAACTTCGACCTGAATCACTAGCCATTTTTCTCCACTTTGTCCTCAAAGCTAGGTCACTGAGGCCATATTTATAACAATCAAACAGTTCGGTAAAATCGAAGTGCGCTGAAAGCTGCACTCGCACATGCTACTTACCAATATGACATACATTTTACAATCGGGTGCCTAGTTATAGAAAGATTAGAAGCTCTTTTACCTTCAAGAGAGACTTAATTTTTCAGTTAATTTTGTTTAAAGACAAATGATCTTTATCCTTCTTTGTAAAAAAATCAACCTGAAAATGGAGAATAAATAATCCCAGCCATAGATCGCACCTAGGACAGAACCTTGGGATGAGACCATGGTGTGCTATCCCTGTCGACATCACCTCGAAGGCGGTCGAAGTGGGACATATCCATAACAGGTAACAGAAAGCGGTCAGGAGCCACCTTTAACCTCAGCCGTTTTTCCAGTCGACACGTTGCCGGCACGCCAAGCGTTAGTCACGAGATGATGGCCAGAAGAAGCCGGATTTGGTCAAGTCAAACGCCAATTTCCTTCTCAGCCCTCGTCTGACCCAAACATATGGATTATCATACAATAGGCAGACAGGGACCGATCGAAGTTGAAAAAAAATTATGGCCGCCCTTGATCGCTCTTGCTTTTTCACTCCTTCAAGGTCTACAGTCTGGTTTTTCTTCCTCTGGTTTTCGAAGCTTTTGGCTTCACTGATTTACCTTTCTACACAAACAAGGTAGAGCCTGACACCCACGGCTCGCCCTGGACACCAGGTCCTCCGCTTCGCCTTCATGTTGCGAGTGGTATCCGGAGACCAGGACCTCAAAAGAGCTCGCCCAAAGGTACTGTGTCACGAGTCAGCGTGTGTATGTCCTCTGTATGCCTGTTCGGTAGACCACTTTATTTCTCCGCTTGCCGCCGTCTCTCTCCTCCCGTATCGTGCTTGCCAGATACCGGGATGAAATATAAACGTCTTGGTAGCCTTTTCCTGACGAAAAATGTATCTAGCAGATGGGAATCGGCGTCCACCAAGGGACATTATAACATCTTACTTGGTGTTAAAACTACCTTGCCGGATGTTACATATGTGCCATTAATATTATAAGTCAGCATTTATTCATGAACAAAAACTTATTGTAGGATGCAGTCATTTTTGCTAATACATGATAAATAATATATATTGATAGGTAATAATATAAATGATTAATTTCAAGAGCACTTAAAACCGTAACTTAAAAACTGTCGTGCATGCTACGCTCATGTGCAAGAAACAAAACGCTTTGCGGTACAGAATCTTCCAATCCTTATCAATAACTATTGTTTTCAAGCAACGCCCTTAATTGACCTCCTACCACTTCACCAATCTCAACATCTCACCGTAGTTCTGCACCAATAACTTCAAGGAACAAAGGTGTGTTTATAGAGAGAAATGGTCAATTATGGTTTCCACTGTTCTGGGATGTTGCTACTATCAATGCATTACACAGTGGGCCAGATCACCTTCAAAGTCGCTTGAATCTGGGAAGCGCCTGCCAGATGCGGTAACATAGTGTTTTCTGAGACCCTTCTGTGCGCTGAGTTCTGATTAACTTGTTCATTTAAAAATACCAAGTACTGGTAAGCCCGACAGAATGGGGGGATAATTCATCGCATTAGGTTGTTTGTGAATTGATACACGGACGGATGTCGATTCCAGCAGCTGCTGATCGCGGCTATGAATAGGATATTGCTGTACTTATCGTGGCGATCGGCTAATACAGTGTATAGCAGTAACAGTACTATAGTATAAATGAATTATCCTAACATCAATATCGTACTCTAGGGGTAGACAATCCGTGCGAAGGCCGCATCTATATTTCGCATACATCGTGCAACACTACTCATGTCAACATTAGCATGTATGTGTGCACACAGGGTGTATGTGGACATGCGAATCACACATGACCAACATATCTAATTAGTCACGTTACCCGTCAACTGATCCCACTGAAATCGCCAACACTATATTCAACTTACATTGTCTGGGGTGTGGTGTGTGTGTGCGTGTGTGACTTAGGTCCTCTTCACTACAGTCTGAGTCAACAAGGCCTTCAGCTGAGTACGAGTGGGACGTCAACAGTGGCGAATACTGAGGGGGCATAGGGGAGTGCCCCTCATCCTGAGAAGTTATGGGGCCCCAAGAATCCCGCCGGGGTTCGGAAAAATTGCGCCAGACTCGCGTAATCCTGCTGGGGCCCCCTAAATCGTCCGGGGCGATCGCCGCAAACAGTTGGTCAGTTAACGGTCGCGTTTCTCTTCGCGTCTGTTGACTTCAGTTCGAAGAACTCACGGACAGGACGTCCCCGCCCCGCCGAAGTGAACGGCCCACTCGTTGGCACTTATGTATGTCCATCAACGTGCCATTCAGCCAATCTTTCGTGCTTGGGGACATATCGTTCCATGTGCCGTCCAACCTGATTCAATCAGCTCGTGTCTTATGACGTTATGCAGGTATCATTTGCACTATTTCAATTTATCACCAGATAGTTGTGATCCTCTTACAGTCCAAAAGCCGAATTCAGATATCAACTGTCGTCTTGATAATACCCTCATCCCGTCCAATATGCCCAAAGAGTTGCTTTCGCCTGAACCAAACACGATATTACTCAGATCAACACGATGGACACTTGTGTAGCGCCAAATAGATAATGCTCTCTATTCTACCCGTGGTATTTCAAATTGACGAAGCTCATCGGTGTGCGTCAGTGACCTGGATACTCCACATGCGCAGGTCGGGTGACAAGGCTGTCACCGTCACTCAACCCGTCCGTCTCATATTGAGCAGAGCCTTCGCTCTCCGCCAATTTGACACCCATCTCATGCACCGTGGCGACAACGGAAGGCCGCTGCGGAGGGTTGTCAGCTGACTGATGTGCCGCCCGGCTCCAGCACATCCAAACTACAACTGAAATTTACGGATTTAGCGCATAAAATGCTCAACTTTGGGCATTGAATCCACGATATCAGCGCGTTTCGCCATCGCTGCGTGTTAAAATATCCGCGGAACTCGGTCGAACTCACTTTATTGTCCTACACTGGGGATCTAGGGAATTATCTACGTAGAAGAGGTGGAACGGGCCTTGTGCGAGGCCCTCCGGCAGTGCCAGGGACACGTAGAATC